>WOGR01010589.1:0-10866 GCA_015342045.1 Leptinotarsa lineolata
CTTGCCACTGAAGACTGGCTAATTTTGAGTTCCCTAGCTATATGCCTAGTGGTGACATGGCGATTTTCTTCGACAGAGAGAAGAACATTAATTTTGACCTCTTCACTAAGCGCACTCCTACGATGATCTTTTTTTTTTTCAAATGCCCATTTTTCCGGAACTGTTCTTTGATTTTGCTCACGGTACTTCACGATATAGGTGGTAAATCAGGAATCTTCTCTCTGAATAAATGGGTAACTTCATTTTGTGTTTTTGTCCTATCTCTGTAACCAATCATCATTAGAATTTCAATCTTATGTGTTTCAGTTGAGTACGGCATTTAACTAATGGCGAACAACAAACTGTGAAACGACTAAAAGTTTCTGTGCACAAATATGATTGGAATGGGATACTACTCTCCTTACTTTTTTTGGAAAACTTTTTTATTACGATGTCACTGTCAGGTATCCCTGACATTTATTGAAGGAAGACTATTGAATTGAATTCATTCTTTGGATTAGATAATGTTTGTTGAATATTTTTTTTAAAGGACAAGGCGTAAAAAATTGAAATTTGGCTGGCGTGTGAAACTTGTTGAAGTCATTGAAAAACAGGGTTGTAATTTAAAAGAATTATCGATAACGTCATATCTCATATTTGTATCACACTGTATAATTTTTTCGTATCAAAATGAGAGCAATTCGAAATACTAATCGACGTGTCCGAGCATATTTCCGAAAGATACAACACCTTTGATTCAGTGAATTTATTCCATGTTAGAGACTCACACTGTATGTATCTCAAAATTAATAGTGATCACTTCAATCAGATTACTTGCCGATTCAATAATTCAAAAATCATAGCTGATCAAATTTCAACTGAGTGGAAAATAACAAAATAACTCAAAAGATAGTTCCTGAAAATATTTCCGTCTTCAACAATAAAGTGAAATGAATTTTCTAATCAAACTAAAATAGAACAACAAAATTTGTATTGCTTCTTACAGTCAACGACACGAATTTTTACCTCACTTACGGGTCAGAAATGGAAATTGGAGACAAATATTCAAAACGCATGGTAAACTTATTCATATTCTCACATTTCAGGTTCCAGATGATGGAAATATAGATGGAGTAAATGTAAAAGATTTATTGTGGGCACCGATAATAGAAGACAAAAGTTTGGATGGCACTTTCATATCTGATCCAATGTATGGTACACTACAAGACGGAAAATTCAATCGAGTTCCTATCCTAATTGGTTTCACCAGCGAGGAATCGTTATTATTTGTACAAAGTGAGATCAGAAAGTATTCATAGCAAAATATTTCTCTTTATTTCTCAACCAAAACATTAGTCGAATGTGCAATACTCTTGTTTCTCTGACAAGTTTCAATCACGAATAGGTTGTTTGATGATTTTTCAAAAGGAATCAGAAGTTCTGAAGTGCTTGTGATTCGTCCTTAGAAAAATCGATATTAGTTTGATAGAGTTAGATGAAATACGCCGGGAGAAGCCAATAAACTTATATGAAATATTACGTTTCAGATGCTGATTTTGATGAATATTCCCAGTTATATGACAATAACCCGAGTCTTCTTGTGAACGATAAATTCCATTTGGATGCTCAGAACAAAAGTGCTGCTGGTAATGAACTCAAGAAACTATATACCAAAAACACTTCATTTGCTCAGAATTTCGGTTCGCTAGTTAGGGTGAGTAAACTAACAGAGATATCTATTCTTATTGAGTTTGATTTTTCACATAGTTTATACGAAAAAATCTCTATCAAACATCAGCTAACACATGTGTAAAATATATTTTCTGGGTTTGCAGACCTGAATGACGTTTCATGTATAACTTCATCATACATTTTTAAATGCGATAAGGCAACGGACAGAGTGCAGTTGGTCTAACATCAAATTCTGACCATTTTCCTCATCGCCTTTGGACGTGTCTACCGCATTAGTAGACGAAACGTCAGGCATACGAGGGTGGTTTCAGAGGTACTCGGCCCAACCTAGAGATGGCGGTGATTGATTGAAAAATATCATTGTATTAGGAATTACATAATCTATAAAGCATATGATTCAAGTTCTGAGATGTTGGACAATATTTTTTTTGAACCTTTTTTGGCGGGGGAGTAGCAGATGCCGCGCTGTCCGCGAAGAAGAAAGACAGTAGTCTTCCCTGTTTCGGAACTGCGAATGTTGCGCTAGAGCTGATCATTCCCAAATTTGATCGATTCCGAACACTAGCTCCACCTCTCGTTCCGGTATTTAGAGATGACCAGTTCAACCTGGTTTGCCATTCTATTAGCCGCAGCCTTGTTTTCAGGATAGAGAATCCGCTGATAAACTCGTCTGAGTTGATTTCTTTCCCGGATGAGGTTTTTTATCCTTGAAGAAAATTCATTATAGCTTCGCAGCGGACATTCTAATCTGATTGTGGCTGTGCGAAAAGCGTTGTTCACAGACAACTCGAAATCCTCCACCGCTGCTTCGAGACCGTTGCAAGTTTGAAGTGACTCACAGTTTTTGCGTAGTAGGACCTTGGAGGTTTCCCAATCCATTGATGATCTCATGCGATGAACCTTGGTAGTAGGATCATCACCTAGCATCGGAAAGACTGGATTATGATTCGAGTCAAGTTCTGGCAAAGTGTAGACTTCGCAGGACATAGAAACGTTCTTGATCAGTGCTATGTCAGGCACGTAACGCCTGTATTGCCCGTTGTAGTACGTGGGCTCACCTGGGCCCATCACTCGATACTCTGCTTGGAATTGAAGTCACTAGCAGCAATTGTGGGGGTATTTGTCGACATCAGCGGTTCATCCAGAGATTCTGAGATTAGACGATTCAGCTGAGGGTTGTAGACCGAGATTAATCTATGACGACCGCTATTCAGTTGGAGTTTGACGCCCATAGCTTCCGTACCATGTAGCTGGTCCGAGTCAATGCCGAATCATACGTGGGGAAGATTACGTTTGACAAAATTGCCAACTCCTCCTCCGACACGTTCAACACGTTCCTTGTGGTAGAAACGATAATGTGTAATTCCAAAAGGTTAGTTGTGCAGATATGTTTCCTGCATAAGTGCGACATCGATATCGTCTTCTATTGAAAATTTGTCAAAGTCTAACTACTTGTTTCTATTGACATTCCAAATACAACATCAAAAGAGCTCGGCAATGTAGGTTGTGTAGCCATTAATAAGCTCCAGTTAGCACTTTGGTGTTTATCGTAAAAATTTTTTCGAATACGGGAAACTTAATGGAGAGCTTTTTCATCTAGTCCGGATGTCACTAACCTTCGACGGAGAAGGACTACCAGGTACCGCGGTTGGCTTGGCTGACGAGTTACCGCTCTTAGCCGCTTGAGCATGGATCATACCCCAGCATGTGCCAGATGCTCCAGTAGGCCACCTTCCAGGTGCTGGTGCATTACGGATGACACATGCGGCTACTTTGATCCTTCTGCGAATCTCAGGGAACTCAGAACAACCGCGTTATTTTGCAGTGTGCATACCTTTGCAATTGTTGCACTTTGGCGGTCCATCGCGTGGCTAATTGCACTTCCCTGAAAGAAGTCTGATGGCGCACATGACGCAGATGGGTATGGCTAAATAATTCCGCTAGCAATGCCTGAATCGCTGACATTGGTGACACAGTGCCACCAGTGTCTTTTGGTGCTGTGGCTCTACTTCAACTTTGACATCAAGTATATCCCTGACGTCATAGAAATGCTTTTGATTTTGGTTCACTTGAATCATAACCAGAGAAAGCGATCGGTGTCCTCGCATCATCCTGATGACGGATGATGCTTGGAATCCTCTTTCTACCAGAGCGTCCTCGATGTCGGAGGTCTCCAGGTGTTTTGGATCTTACTCTGAGTATACTGTTCTCAGGGAGAGTGTACGTAGAGTGGGGAATTTTTTCCACATCAAGATTTTGGATATGTTCCTATAGTCTTTCGCCGCACAAGGCTGTTCCTTGATGTCATCAGCTAGGTTGACTGCCATGAAAAAGTTGAATTTTCCGAAGGCTGCCAACTTCGTCGTTTTGACGAACGGCAATTGAGAGAACGTAAACTTCCTCAGCGTTTTGAGGCTTCTCAGCGCGGAAAGAGGGGAGCTAGCTTCCTAAATAGTTGGATTTTCAACCTGACTGTCATGATTGTTATTTTGGGGCTCCGAGTTCTTGGGGACACCCTAAATGGTAATAGATAGATAGATAGATAGATAGATAATATTCAACTCTGCCCCATTTTCAGAGCTGTCTTTCATTTTGACGTCGGTAATGTAGCTCAACTGTAGATTCAATAGTCGGAATTTCATACTCTGATTAGTTACGAACTCCATCTCGTAATTTATCTGATTTCTTGGCCCATTTTTCTGGCTTCGCATCATTGTTTCTGATCGTCTGAGAAACTGTTTTGTATGGAGGAGAAAGAGAAGATTGGTTTTCAGGTAGCCTTCGTTTTTTGTTGGCCGGTTTATTTGGTTTATTCGTATTGTTAATTTCTTCTGGGTGACCAGAGTGGATGGAGTCGGCGGAAATATTTTCGAAAGGAGCCCTCCACGACGGATGATTGAGGAGCTCCTTCACCCCTGGTGAGTACAAGGACGCTCCCCAATCCCCGACCCAGGAGTGACCTTCAACAGCTTCGGCTGACTCACGCCCAGGCGGTCAAGCGAAAGGCCTACACAGCCAATCACTCCACCCCTGTCTATGGCCATCAGGCCATCAAGCAGTTTTTCCATACTGCTATCAAAAACTCACACCCTTAGTGATTCCTAAGGGTTAGCAGATGATATTGTGAATAGTTTCAGAGATGATAATTTCGTGCAAGGGCGCTCCAGAAATCTGGAGCGCCCTTGCACACTACAACCAACGCATATACTAGCACTGAGAGGATCAATACCTGGTGAATGTTGAACTTCCACCAGAAAAAATCATCCTCACGAAAATACTTCAAAAATTGACGGAGAACGAAAAATTCAAATAGTCACTACAATGCTGGAATTTTTTTTTCGGGTTTATATTATCGTAGGTTAGCGAAGATTTGTTTCTCTCAACTGAATCACCTGATTTTGTTCGTATACAATTAGGGACACTTAGAAAAATTTTATTATTGTTCATTGCCTCTTTCGTTCTGTTGAAATTACGATAATAATAATGTCACCTTGTTTATTTCATAAATAAAAATAAACTCATAATAACTTTTATATTCAAACTAGCATATAAAATACAGCGCGAAGTTCATCGTCTGTAATGCAATATATCACTGAGAAATTTTCCACCCAACCCTGATAAGGAAACAAAAAAAAACAGTAATAAAAGAGTGATATATAATTTTCCTGTAAAGATATGAAGGTTTTTTCATTACAATGACTTCATGGAGAGAACAGACAGCGTGAAATACTTTTCTTTTCTCCATGTACAACCATCTAGTTTCTTCATGTTTACATGAGATTTCTGTCACCGACAAATACCAAGCGCAAGTTCTGAAATCTTTCAATCATTTTCTGTATTGAGTGGTTGAACATGGGCCATAAAAAACATCCGCGTAGTTGAAAACTAAAAGCAGCAAAGATTCACATAAGGTATTTTTTATATGATGAGGCAAAATATATCGGTTACCATTAATGATTTTCAGTGCAGAGTAGGCATATTGTGAAAGTTCATTTATAAATTTTCGAAATATCAGATCTACATCTACATCCAAATTTTTGCCTCACTAATAATATTTAGTAGTTCATTTCGAATGCGGATATTCGCAGAGTTATTCACTATAGAACGGTGGAATTTCGAACCAAAGATCATCATATTCGATTTACCAGAATTTGTGAATGAACAGCGGTCCATTGCCAGTTCAGCTGCATTGACAGTGTCCTAAGCATCGTCTGCCATTTCTGCAGGGAAGCTGTGATATATTCGAGTATCATCATCGTATAAATACACCATACAAGTATTAATACACCTGACAAGTGTGAACAGCCTGTAGTGAGTCAGAAGTATATATAGAGAACAATAAAGGACCAAGTATGGATCCTTATGGTACCCCTGATTTGAGATATAAGTTATCTGGGCTGCATTCCTCTATACTAACCAGTTGCTGTCTATTCTTCTAATAGTCCGTCAATAATTCCAGAGCGTTGGCAGATAAATCATTAAAATTGAAAATACTCTATTGAAATTATCATATGCCCGAATGAAATCTGGTAGAACTAACACTGAATATTTATTTTCATCTATTGTTTCGATTACATAATCTGCAATATGTAGAAGAGCCGTTGTACAAAAGTGATCCAAATTGGACAATTCTGAAAGGAAACTCTTGTTTTCGAACAAGATAGATGAGAACTGATAGCTGTGTCTGCGAGTCAAATTTTATGACGAACTGAATGGTGAAAACCGCATATCGATATTCATCATCGTTTCTAAGTTACAGCATGTTTTTTAGAAATGTGCATTTTCGAAAAGTTGCTGTAACTTCATTCCTGTCAAAAATTTCTTGTTGCTATGAAATCATCTTCGACGGTGTGAAATATTTTTTTTCAAATGGGATATCAATAGTTATCGACAGAAAACTATTTTTTCACTGGGACCTACTTGGATAGAACTTGAAATAACCTTTCTAGAAATATAACACACTTGATGTTTTGTTACAGCTATCTTTGAAACACGATGCTTTCAGGTTTTTTCATGAAGACTTTCAAACGCACACTTTGATCAAGTAGGCTTTGGACAACGCGGCGATAAAAAAAATGAGTTGTTCAGTAGTAGCTATCAAATGTTGAGAAAGCTTTTCACAGCAGGAATTGAAATGCATTGTTTCAATAAAACTGATTACAATTGATACTACGATTACTACCAATAAATGAAACTTGAAAAATGATAATAATGATAAAGAACAAACAATGAAATATTTTTCTTCAGAGAATGTGTTCGGAATAACTACCAGTTTTTTTCACACAGGCGACTCCTTTTCTAAACGATATTTTCCAAAATAATTAGTTTATTGGAAGTAAAAGAATCAAAACTTCGCATCACTGCCGCTTTCAATTTGTATCTAGAATTGGATGACAATTCAAAAATGAGATCTCTCAACATTTGTGAGGCGAAACTCGGTTTTGAAAATATATTTTCCTGTGCTCCATTAGTATTAATTCATTAACAAGAAGTTCAATACTCTGCCTTGAGATTTCTAAACACCTCTGAGATGTGAGAGTTCCATTATAAATGAACGGGCAAATAATTATACCCCTGAAAACACCTGCGCACGCACTGAATCCCAATTTTATTTGAGTTTTGTGCTCCACAATAGAATTAGAATTTTGTTTTGCTCAAGTATAAGCCCTGTCCATTTGCAATTTAACGGAAAATCACGCACTTGGTTACAACTTTCCAGGCTTCACTAACGAAAAGCCATGTGGCGTTCAGAATCTCCTGTTCTGAGTTGATTAACTCCTTTGATTCTGTATGGCTTGAATTTATGTAGTTTTAAAATCCTCCTAATGATAGTTCTTGGTAGGCCTGTTGACATTTTCGAATTTCGCGTTGATGTTTTGGGATTATTTTCAATAGCTCTTGAAACGACTGCTTCTTTCATCTCCTCATCCCTATTTGATTCATATAATTTCGGCCTTTTCTTTTCAAATCGACCATCATCAATAAGATTGGGTTGCAATTTTGCGATAATGTCTCTAAAATGTTATTTCTTTCTGGATACCTGTCGTGATACAAGTTGCTTCCTATTTCTGCATTTTTCTTTGGTTTGTATGAAACAGAATATCATATTCCATTTTTCATAACTCTGATATTTCATTGCGAATGTGTCTGAAAATTTAACGAAAACCACTTATTGAAGTGCGTCTTTACTGCTTGAATCAAAATTTGACAGCTACTAGTAAAGATTTGCATTCTGTTTTATCGCCGCATCATCCAAAGCCTACTTGATCAAAGTGTGCGTTTGAAAGTCTACATGAAAAAACCTAAACTTTCCGAAAGACACGTTATAACTCCGAAACGATGAAAGATGCGGTTTTCCTCATTTGCTTTGTCATAATACTTGACTCTCAGACACGGTCATCAGTTTTCATCTATTCAATGTGGAAACGGAAGTTTCCAATTTTGTCCACTCTGTACAGCTATGCCCTTTCCGAAGTCCCAATTGAACAGAAGGCAACAGAGGAAAGCTCAAAAGATTGTTTTTGAATTTCCATTGAGTCAACATATTTTTGAATATTAATTTTCAGTTTCATCGGTTATTTTTGTGATTACGTTATTATCTGAAGCACGTCGAGTAGTAGACGCAGTAGTAGACGAAACGGCAGTTCACATTCTTGAAAGATTCGGTCAGTTTCATCACATACTCCAATAGGGATCTAGAATGTTCAGTGTTGATTATTGATGGAATGTAAAGAAAAGGCATTGTTTTCAGTTCACCTCGGATAGTTTCATATCAAGAAGTTCTACCCGTCATGCTGCTGTCACATCCCGTTTCGTTCCTACGTATTTGTATAAATTTTCGTATGGTAATATGAAGAGTAAGTTCCCAGGTGAGTTTTTCTGTTTTCGAAATATTTATTTCATGAAATAGCAAAGTAGCAGAATAGCAATGATTTACTGAGAGACAAAATTGATGTTTCATCATAGAGTGAATCTAAAACCAGTATTGATCCTAACAAGCCACAACACTGTTCTCTACGCGCGTTTCACCACCTGAGTTGACATCTTCAGGATATAAAATAGAATAATTTCCAACGTTGAACCTGTCCTATTCACTCCACATTCACTCCTAGACTCACATCGATGATTTTTTGAATACAAATTGGCGGGAAAGTTTTTTGTGAAAGTTCCTGTTACGTTCAACAGAGTGATTTCTATAAAGACAAATGATGAACTAATTGGAATAGAAACTTTGTTACTCATGCCACACTTCGCTATTTCAAGACTATAGACAGTAATCATTCATTCTGTTCTCCAAGCATGTAGAGTGCTGCCTGAATTTTCATGCTACATATTCTTCAGTACACGTATATACAGTGCTTTTCACGATGCCTTTCAACTAGACATTTCTGGCAAATCAGACAACGGATCAAACTGAAAATTCAACAGTGTGCATAAATTATTATGTTCTACAAGACAAGAATATTTTAGACGATGCGGCGTTACCTATTCTACTAGAAAATGGTGGCTACTTTGATTTTTCAAATGAAACACCCTGTATATAATATCATATCATGATTTCTTATCACTTTGTCAACAATTTCATGTACTTTTTCTCTTCACATATCTGTTACCGATTAGAAGTTATGAATTAATTTTAATTTTATTCTACCAAACATGTACTTTTATAAACGCTGATAATCTTGAACTCTCGGATACTGAGACGATCAAATTGAAAATAAAATGGAGTAATATCATGGAGATTCTCACTTCGAATTATATTTTCATTTGCTCCATACAGAATCTTCGGAAAATACAGATACTTTGATTACATGAAGAAATGAGTGGAAGTCAATTTTTTCAAAAGAAACAATCAATCAAGGTATACTTTATTGTCGGAAGAACGAGGTTCTTGAAGACAACGCTTATGTACATATTATATAACTACGACTAGGTGAAATGACATAGATAATTCAAGCTTATGGGTTTCACACATACAAAATACAATTGGAGAAGAATAGAAATATATGAAAAATGTTCAGAATGTTATGAATACAGTAATTATATACCTTCATACATTGACACGAATTCAAAATGGAATAGTTGCTGTTCGGACAGAAATCAAGAATAAATTGTATATATAATTAAAAGTGTATGGAAAATTAGAATTGAGGGTATAAAATTTAGGTTTATGCACTAAACTCCGAGTAAGAAGAACTTTTGCTATCTACAGACTGGAGACGGAAAATTCATCTAGCTTATAACAAGCTTATTGTATGAGAATTTTTTTGATATCTCTTCTGAATCGCCTGAGGCGTGTAGTGTTACTTATGGCCGTAGGTAGGTGATTATACATCTTCATGTCATTATACAGGGTGACCACTTTTTCAATGGGATTGTTTTGGTAACTTTTGAACCATAAGAGAAACAAGGTCAGTCAAATGAGAAAAAATGCTTTCATGAAAGTACTGTCAAGTGTATCAAACGAATCAAGAATATCAAAGCCGGTTATTGAGATATCATAAGAAAAGTAAATTCGGTCATTGTGATTTTTCCTATTTTCCTGCCTTATTTCAGAAATTATCAAAAAATGTTGCAGAAATTTTTAATTTGATAGGTATTTCTCCTCGATTTGACGTAATCAGATTTCGAATCTAACGTTTCATACTATCTGGGTCACCCTCGACCTAATTTTTTTCAATACGGACCTGCATATTTCATGGCAATTTTTGAAATGAATCCACACGCTGAATCCAACGATATATCATACAATGTCATCCATAGTTGTTTTCCAGGTGATTTTGACCCTTATCCAAATTTCTTTGGTTCGGATCTGTATTGAATTTATTTTGAGTTCAATTACCAACGTACGATACATTATGATGAGAAAATCAACTAACCCATTTCAAACTGAATGTAACGTATCAGAATCAGTGTAAGGAACAAGTAATAATTATTTACATATTTCAAGATGAGAAAAATGTAATTCATAATGGTTAAACGAAACTTTCATTTATTTAAGAGAAAAATTGAATGATGATTCGATAGTAATGAAATTTCAAGAAGTAGTGTTTGAAATGTCCATCATTTGTTATACATTTGGTATTTCGCCTTCTTGAATTACCTTCTCGTGCATTCTCAAAATCACCTAAAAATAAACTTTGAATGACATTGTATGATATATCTTTGAGATCGGCGTGAAAAGTTATTTCAAAA
>WOGR01010590.1:0-10866 GCA_015342045.1 Leptinotarsa lineolata
CTTCAGTTTCCGACTTCAGCCCACTCGACCTGAGGAAAGCGAAAGTCAGGCGCTTTGATAAGCCGAGGTCTTCGATGTTATTAAAGAAGACCCCATGTATTGGCTTATCTTTGTGTTGTCGCAGCAGTGAGGTGATTTCTGCGACTTTAATATGTGGCCGTGGTATTAATATTAATATTAATATTATTATTATTATCATTATGTGTGGCATATGACGTCATTCATTTGTCCCTCACTGCTTCTCTGGGTGAAGCGCATTTTGTATCAGCCAATTGTCATATCGAATAAACCAACTAACAGGAGAAAAAAATGAAAAATGGGAAACGAAACTTTCTGTTTTTTACCACTTTTACCACTAAAAATAAAATTGAGAAAAAACAAAGAAAGTTTCATTTCTCATTTCTCATGATGATTGCCTACCACGTAGTAGCGGCTACATCCATCAATTTTAAGGAGAAAAAAAGTGACTGCTCCCTAGCTAATAACGTTTTTCTTATTGTCAAAACATCCAGAGCACGTCCCCATTTAAAAATAAATCAGCAATGTCAAGTAGGAGTTACGATGCGACAGTTGTCGCCAAAAGTGAAAAAATGCCTTTCTGACGGCTAATGTAATTAACATGAAAATGGGAACTTATCTTTCGAATTCGTCTTTTTCCGGAATGAAATTACTCTTGGTTTTCTTTTGAGACTTGCCTATAGTCCGAGAACAATTATGAGAACGACTGTGAGAATTTTATAATTGTTTTTACGAGTTTGAAATTCTCTTGATACTTCAAAGAGTTTGGGGATATACAGAGGGAGTGACATCGAAAACGTTCTGCAAGGCAGCACTGCTAGGAAAAGGGCTTTTCGCAAAAATTTCAATAGTTGTTTCTTGAAGCAGGAGTATCATCCCCCAATTTTTTTGAATAATTATGAGTGATTGATATCAAAAAGTTCTTAGAATATCACCCTTGAACCATTTAGTATCAGCAATGTATATGTGAAAGATAATAAATACCTTGGACGAGATCTTGGTTCTTCTTGATGTGCACTTTGCATATGTCTATCCGCCATAACGCCTGTTTACAGCAACATGATGCGGTACTTCTTTACATGAAACCTGTTGTATCTGAAACGAAATGCTATTTTGTATATTCGCCAAATCATGTACAGTTCTATTTCACGCTGAACAAATACAATTGGTCTAACGTCAGGTGTGAAAATATAACAATTCTGATAAATAGAAACGGTCCCGTCGATAAAGTCGTGTCACTAAATTTACTTCAAACAAATCAAACTACAGGGTTGCAATTCACTCAGGGATTTCCTTCTCGATTTCAAACTTCTCCTACCAAAAATGAAAAGAAGAAAAAAACTGAACCCCTCTGTACACAAGCTATACAAATTCGAAGAAAATTAATTTGGCTCTTCCCGAGAAAAAAGTGCTGAACTTTAACACCAGCAAATTTCGCTAATTCAACATCAAATGCTGTAATTTAATGGAAGTTGGCCGTAAAGATTCACTTAAATTATGTAAAACCGTTTGAAATAACACCCCTTGATTGTTCGCTATTTTTGCATCACCGGCTTCTTTGAAATGATTCAGGGTTATATAGTATTATTTAGAGGAACGCCGCGCCGAGAGATTCAACGAAAAGAGGATATTTATTTTTACGACTTGACGAATAAACATATTAAATCTTTGATTACTTCAAATACTTCATTCAGAGAAAGGGATCATATATTTGAGAAATTCGTGCCATAGAAAGTTCATCGTAACTTTTTTTGATCATGGTCTTAAAAGCGTTATAAAAATATATACGAGTATGAGATATTGTTGTACAATAAAGTTTGTTTTAGAAGAAATCAATTGCAGATGACGTCAGACAAGACATCAGGAACTATTAGATTGTGAGGCAAAGTAAATTGAGGCTATGAGGTCATAATAGAGATTTTTTTTTCTTGAATCCTCTATAAGAATAAGTTTTTTTTATTTCAACAGGAATAGAATTGAAAAATTTTGGCATCACGTACGAAGTTCTGGAATAATTGGACTTGTATCTTGTTTTGTAGCAATGTTTTACTCTCCGAAGATGAGATTTAGGTTTGAATTCAAACCAGGATGCAACAAAGAAATAATGCTGGCGGATGTCAAGGATTCTAGATTCGGAATATAACAAATTAGATGAATATCGAAAGGGTTTGTTTAGCCATATTTTCAGAAAGGTTTTTTGCAGAATTTTCAACTTTTTATTGTGTTCTTTGAGTACACTCCCCCACCATATAATCACATATGTCAATCTGGATTCAACCAATGCGTGATAAATCATCTAAATATTTTATTGATTCAGTCTGCTTTATTCTTAAATTATCGCTGATTTTGAAGTTGCTGACTAGCGGATTGGTGTTTTCATAACATGAGAAGGGCATATAAAATGCTTTTTCGAAACTGATTCTTGATAACTCATAATCGAACCAGTTTTTGGTAAACATTCTGCATGATGGTTTCTATATTGTCTCAGTTTTCAGATTCGAATACTACGATGGTGTCATCTGCGAAACTTATGGTACCCCCAGACAGGTTGATATTGGAAAGATCATTTATATAAAGTACAAGTGCCTAGAACAGTTCCTTGCGGTACGCCATATCCAACAGTGTACTCCGTACTCAAACTGCCATTGAGTAATACCTGCTGTTAACTGTCACTCAGATAATTTTCCATTAGTTTTCTGGCTACTGCATTAACTAAACTCTTCAATATCTTTGATGTTGAATACGCAATAGTATCTTGGGTTGATTTATTTTGTTGTAAACCGTGTTGGCGGGTACTCACCAGTTCGAATTCCATAGTAAAAGATGTTATCCTATTTTTTAATGCTTTTTTGAAGAGTTTTGCAACATTAGATATCACAGATATCGGTCTATAATTTTTGGTCAATTTTTTTGAGCCCGATTTATGAACTGGTTTCATTATTGCTTTTTTAAACTGCTGGGGGCAAATACCAGATATGAAGATGTTATTGATTGTGTATGAAATAGATCCAGAGATATACTTTTTTATTTCTTTCAGAATCTCCACTGCGATTTGGTGAAAGCTAGGAGATTTATTACATTCCATCTTCGCAATGAGTTCTCTGATTTCTTTTTCATCCGTAGGTGTTAGATTGTTCTTTGATATTTCTATTTGACAAATATTCCGTTTTTTTATCTTGATAGCTGAATTAGCTCCAATACAAGTAAAGTATTCTGCAAACGCATTGGCCATTTCTGAATTATCATCTGTAGTTGTAGCATCAATAATTCCAAGTTTTTTTATGATTTCTGTTTGTTTTCTTAATTTTGTTGTTTCTTTTACAATATTCCAGACCTTTTTATTGCTATTTGAGTTTTCCGGAATTTCATTTTTATAATAATCACTTTTGGAATTCAGTTTATTGTATGATAAGAATTACAATTTTGAGTTATTATCTTAAGGATTCCTTTTCAAAGCTTTGTACATTTTATCTCTATTTTTAATAGTATTCAGTATTCCATCTAAGGGGTCATTTTTGTTTTCTTATGGTTTATTTTGACTCTACTTTCTTCTAATGCCTTCATCATTTTATCGTAGAAGAGATCGGCTAATTCAGTAACATTGTTTAGTGCACAAAAATCTCTCCAGTTTATGGATTACGTAAGTTTTTTTAGTTTGCTTACATCAGTTTTTTCTTTGTATCGGGATTTATTTTCTCTTCTATCCTTTTCCTACGATATATAGGTACAAAGACACATTAAAACGGACAAACAGTCAAAAAGTGATATATTGTGGTAAAAAAAACGAAGAAAGTTTTACTTCCAATTTGATTTGCGGTTGAACCGAAATAGATTTTCAAGTGTACTCCAGAAAACTCAATCACCTGCAGAAGCTGAACTCAATGAAAAGTTTCAGGTATAGGTACATCCAAGATGAATATTCAGATCTGGCATGAAGTCGACGAAAACGTATTCTCTTTTCTGAAAATGTTCCTACAAAACTCTCAAATTCGACTATGAAATTCCATCCATCGCGAATAAAAGCTGGGTTCATAAACTTATATGAAACGCATATCTGAAAGCTTCATTGGGATGAAAGTTTCTTAGGAAGTTGGAGTTTGTAGTTTGGAATTGGTACACGAATGTGTTAATGACAAACATTTGGAAGCAGAAATCATTTTCCTTTTGTTATTAGAATTTAATGAGAGTCTGCAAAGAATAGGCATCCGTCACATTCCTCATCCGAATGAAAATAAATATTGTGAGAAGGGCCTGTACTCTGAAAAATAGTCGTTTCGATGTTGATTCGATTTTAAAAACAAACAATTGCAAAGTTTAGTGAAGAACTAACATTATTTTCCAGCTTTCTGTACAGTGGCGAACCTCTTTTTTCCTTAAAGTCATTCGCAATGTTTGAAAAAAGGCATGATATCTGATTCGATTTCATAACGGATATTTGCAGTACGAAATGAATAGAAAAAAGTGTTTTTTTGTATAATTCGATGTTCACATAAAAGAAGCTATATCGAAAGTACTTTCATAAAAAAATGTGTGTGTGAAAAAATGAAATTGAGTGCTCAAAAAACTTGGAATATTGACAGTGCCATACGGTGACTGTACTCTGAGTCAGAAGAACAACTGATGAAAATGTTGAGAAAGTAAAGAAAATTGTTGTGGAGAATCATCGAATCACCATTAGAGAAGGTGCTGAGGATGTCAGCATATCGACTGGCTCATACCCTGCAATTTCTTCGCAAATTCTGGGCACGAAGCGGGTGGCAGCGAACTTTGTTCCAAAATTCCTGAACTTCTACCTGAAAAATCGTCGCATGAGCATCGCTCATGAAATGTTGAACGGCACAAAAGGGTCATTACTGGTGACGAATCATGGGTATATGGTTACGACATCGAATCCAAAGTCCAATCGTACCAGTGGAAGAGCCCAGGTTAGGTCAAAAGTGAGTGGGTCTATTTGACCTTCCACCGCAACCCGCAAGGGTTTATTGTGGCTCACACCTATTAAAACTCGACCAAATAAACCCAGCTTTTTGACGAAGCCGATTAGTTTGTATGGTGAGTGATCTTTCAGGTCAGATGGTAAGAATGTGGTTCTACAAATCTCTGAGAACCTGATTCGGTCCACGGCGGGGCAGCCACGAAGTATGTGCTCTGCTGTTTCATCATATTCTAAACAGAGGCATCACACAGTCTTCCGACAGTTCGAGTCTCTGCATGATGATTCAGACGACAGTGACCTGTAAGGAGGCATGTTAGACATCGTAGTTCATCCCTATTGAAGTCCAACAACTTTTTGGTTTCAAGTTTCGAAGGGTGAATGAACGCCTTGGAGTGAGCCAATCCTGGAAGATTTTGCCAGAAGTCTATAAATCTTCTTGGCATCCAGGTGTTCATTGTTTGTTTGGCAAAGCCTAAAGCAATGCCAATGACAGGTTCTGGTCTGATGGAGCTACTTGCAGTACCCTCCTTTGCAAGGGAGTCAGCAGCCTCGTTGCCTTCCAGGCCAGTGTGGCCAGGAATTTGATAAGTATTCCTATCGAAGAGAGTCGTTTTTGTCAGTTTGCTACCAATTTGGACGTTGCTCGCTAGGAGCAGCGAAGGAGAGCCAAGATGAAAAAAACACACCAAGTTCGATAAAATTTCATTGTTTTACTCACTGTTTTCTTTGATTACCATGTCATAGTTCATCTGGAGTTCTTGCCACATAGTCGTACGGTCAATGAGGAGTTTTATCTTGAAGTTATGCCCCACTTGGGAGAATCAATACAAAGAAAACCGGTATTGTGGAAAAAAAATTCATGGCTTTTGCATCACCTGATTACCCGTCATTGCTTGTTCCTAATTTTTTGGACTAAAACAACAGCGTAATCATGCCACAGCCACAATATTCACCAGATTTACCCCCTGCGACCGCTCGTCTGACTCTTTATTGCTTGATACACGTACGTGAGAATACGGATATATATCTTCAGTCTGAGTGTATGTTATCCATGGTAACCCTTACCGTTTCGACGGGAGCATGCTTGTCGAATAAAAAAAGTGTGAAATTGAATACCCCAACTGTGCGATCCATGGACTCTGTTTCAAAAAAAGTCTACATTATCTTTTTTAAAATCTGACGACTTACTACTGAGTCGTCTGAAATTTCGAACTTTGACGACCTTTGCTTCAGAATTCAGTGATACCACATGAAACATAATAATGGTCCGATGTTTTTGAGAAGTCTACACTATAATTATTAGTAATAATCGCGTTGATTTGCTCAAATATGGTAGAAGCGCACCTAGTTGGTTAAGTATCTGTTCGAGGAAAAATGACTCAAACATATCCGTTAATTCACCGAATGATGATAATTCCCGGATCAGAAAATCGATATCAGTGACCCTATCATATACCTAATAATATCAACCATATATCAGTGCGATATCGCATATACAATTTCGAACTGTTTAACAATTGATGATTCAGAAAAATTTTTCCATTTTCAACTTTGAGCATACTTAAATTTTTTCGAAATTTGCAACTTCGGGACCTTTTGTCAGATTCATAAAATATTTATTCCGTATTAATTTGCAACACCTTCTCTTCGTTTCAAATGCCTGTCTTCGAAAAATAGACAATAACCAGGTAATCTATCAGCATAATTTTAAAAGATGAGTTTGAGCTCTATCCTAATGTCAATATAATAAATAAAGAACAGATGATTCTTTTTCTCACAGTTCAATTTACGACACTGGTAAATTTATGAAACGGTTTTGGTTTCCTGACCTGGTGGTATCTTCATTTAATTTTTTGATTCATTTCTGCATTTTCCTTCAACACTGGTTCCATTTTCATTTCCGCAATTAAAGACTCTTTGTTTCCTTCGATTGCTTCTCCATCAATTTAGGTAGCTTCCATAGATTTATTGAAATTATCATCGATTCTCAGCCCCAACTACGTTTTTTTCACGTTATATCTGTCAATTTGCGTCTATGTTCTACATTAACAGTTGCTAGCCAATTCTGTCAGTCGTACTGCCCAATCTTTTATTATAAGCTGATAATGACTCTCTGGCTGATTGTGATTTTACGTGTCGCACAATTTTGTGCGTGTGTTCGACAATGACGTTAACATTTTAGTTTCAAATACTGGTCTCCTAATGAAAAAGGTTGCATCTTTATTTTGTGAAAAATCATCTCCAACATGGAAATTAATGAATTCATAACAATCTTTCAAAATGGAGTGTTTCCGAAAAGGTTGAAAACACTGGATGGAGGAAAACAGAACATTCAAAAATCATCAACATGTACACTATCGATTATTTTCTTCCGCTATAAAATACATCTAATTATAAAAGAACATTGTGGAAAATGAGAAATGCCAAATTCATTTTACTTCCCATTCTCATCATTTGTTCAGACATAATTTTGACTTATCATCATGTTGAGTTATTATCATTTACATTTGCATTCGCATGATTTTTCATTTGTATAAAGTCCTGTGATACTGGGATATTTTCAATCTGTGTCTAATCTTCAAGTTAGTTAACAATCTCAAGTTGGGGATTAACTTATTATGTTGGAGAGAGTCGTTATTCATTTCCCAATAAAGCTCAGTCTTCAGCTGAAGTGGTGATTTACCGAACTCAAATTATTCCTAAGCTAATTAATTGAGCAAATTGAATCTTTGATAGAACTCGTTTCGAATATTGACTTATAGTGATATAATGAAGATATCAGGATAGTCGGAAAATTGAAAAAAATGAATTGAAGTGTTTGAATGACGGACTACCGAACTTTGGCAATTGATAACATCTGTCAAATTAATTGTCATTCATTCAGCCTTCATTCAGCATTCAACAACACGTGCAAATAACGAAATTGTTTTATCAAAATGGGTGTGCTGTTCGGGCAACGTACCGCGCGCGAACTATTTGCATTGTGGTGGATAACTTTGAGCCCACTGATTCGATAAACGATAGACCAAAACATGTACGTCGACGAAACGCAAGATCTGCCGAAGTCTGTGAGAGTGTGCAGAAGAATCCGATGCAGTTGATTTCCGCACCCATTTCTAGATGAATGGGTATGTGAACAAACAAAATTGTTGAATTTGGGAGGATATCAATCCACATGAGATCCAGGATCGTCCAATGCATGCCAAAAAAGTCACTGTTCGCTGCGGATTTTGGGCTGGCGGCATCATTGGTCCATATTTCTTTGTGAACAATGTTGGTCAGGCCATCACTGTCAACGGCGAATACTATAGGTCGATGATTATCAACTTCTTTTCGCCTGAATTGGATGATCTGGACATGTGCTTTCAACAGGACGGCGCTACATGCCACAGCTCATGCCAAATTGAATATTTGTGCCTTCTATGAGCAGTGGAAAACGGCTCGAATTTTTCCGATATTAAAAAAGGTGACTTTAGCGATATCAACTACAGGGCAATTTTAATTTTATGTAACTTTTCTGAACTATTCGAGATATGAGTGCAAAATTTCATCTACTCCCATATTCAAAAAGTTATTTCTCCTACTCAGCATGGTTTCGCACAACAAAGATCATGTATGACAAATTTTACATGTTTAAATCAATATCTCTGTACGTACCTGGACAGACAAAAACAAGTCGATGTTGTTTATTTAGACTTTCAAAAAGCTTTCGATCAAATAGTCCATTATATTCTTCTCAGCAAATTAACAAAATTGAGACTCTCTTACCAACTGCTTGTTCTAATTGAGTCATATCTAGTTAACAGAAAACAATTTGGCGAATATGAATGTTTCAAATCGGCTCAATACGTAGTAACGTCTGGGGCACCACAAGGTTCTAATCTTGGACTTCTACCTAAATCGACCTGAAAAACATCTACCTGGAAATAAACAGATTTAAATCTGTTTATTTCCAGCTGTGACAGCCTGTTCTCTGTAGTTTTTTTCAGCCGAAAAAAAAATGTGGGAGACTCATCAGAGTGTACTTGATGGATATTTATTGAAATATTTGAAACAGTTTCTATCTCAGTATTGGTTTACGCAGTTTAAAGTTTCTATGATTGTCTAGGATTTTTGGGTGGTAATGCAGTTTGACACTTTCGAAAAAAAAAAGATGAGGACGCCCATTATACTTTTATAATTACTGATGGCAAAACATTCTTTTGTTAACAGAATTCACTGTGAAACATAATTATTTCAATATTTTTCCAAAACTTGCTATGACAAAAAGTCAGTTTTGCTTCTAAAATTATCACTAAATGGTTTTCGTCAGCGAGATGTTTTCATTTTATGTTTCACTGCATGACTTTCATCTATCAACAGTTATTATCATTGTCTAGAATTACCTGTTAAAGATAAGTTAGTTGACAACTTTCTGAAATATGGTATAAGAAAGTTCTGAAATTGTTGATTTCAATTGCTTTTCTTCAGCGGCAATTTAACAGTTTCCATCACTTTCAGAATTGTTGACAGTTGTTGTTTTTTTTAGCGGCAACTCTGCATGAGTTTTATTTGTCAACAATTTCAGTTGTCATCTAGAAATTACTGTGCAAGACATTCAGCTAACATTATTTTGCAGGATTTAATAGAAAACAACAGTTAACTTTCGAAATTTTGTTGACTTTCTCTTGTTGAAAGATTATATCAGTCGCGACGGAACGATAATTCACTTTTCTCAAACACAAAGTTTCAGTTTTTGTAAGAGTCAAAATTATTTTACATAGTATTATCATTTCAATCGAAAAAAATTGTCACCGTATAAAAACAATTCTACATATCAGGAATAAATAAATTGTAATCAAGATCATGGCACGGCCTTTCAACAATATCCGTTGTCCCTCAAGTACAGAAAAACACAATGAATATATTTGGTTCGAGTGTGGAATGATGCGAAAAGACCGCAAAAAGTTAAACAAAATTCAAAAAGTATCCCAAACTGGCGGGAACACTTGAGAGATCGGTCACTGACCTACAACAATTTCCACTGTTCCTCAAGTAAAGAAAAACTCTAAAACTCTATGAATATATTTGGTTCAAATGTGGAATGAGAGAAAAAGGTAGTGAAACAAAACTCAAAAAGGAACAAAAATTGGCGGGAACATATCAGAGATCGGTCACTGACCTACAATACGAGAGTAGACACACAAACACACACACGTACACTCACCTGGAGCGTGCGGCGCGTAATAACGGAGTACAGCGTACAACACCGCGTCGTGATAACATGTGCACAAAAATGTGTCTATCGTCTGCCTTCGAAAGGGCTTGCGCCCTTCTCTAAAGCCCGCCCGGCCCAAGCAACGCTCGATGCAGCGCTCTAACACCACGTGAAATCTAACTTGAACTTGGAGCTCACCTGTCTCCAAAACCGAAATTTCCCTCGGACCATAAAGAGCCGAAAGCATCTTAAATCTCACACTTTTCCTCTCAGTCCATTCGACAAGTTTCTTCAGGTTTTTCGTCCGTTGGAAAACTTTCGAATTCAGTAGCCGCTCGAAATGCAGTGACGTTCAACTTCGTTTGTTTGGCACGATTACAAAACACTTGCTGAGAAAAGAATGTTATTTTTAAGGACAAAAGACAAGCAGTACAGGAAAATACTTAAGGCGCTTTAAGAGCGCTGCTTTTGCGAAAGTAGAGATTTACGTTGAATTTGAATCGCTGAAGATTGAGTCCACTTGGAAAAACTCCAAAGAAGGTCTGATCTGAGCTTTATAAAGCTTTAAAAGTTGCTGAGGTGTGTACAGTTTTCTGGTTCGGAACAGAAGCAGCCTTTGACATTCTTGGCACTGTCCTAGATAAAAAACTCACCTGGAACGCTCACTAGGAAAAAGTTTTACACAAATCCCAACTGTTCCTATGGACATGTCGAA
>WOGR01010592.1:0-10864 GCA_015342045.1 Leptinotarsa lineolata
CAATGGCGTTGAATCCGGAGATATCGCCGGCCATTCCAGAGCGCTTCTTCTGCAAATTCATTTGTCAGGATACCGTAGATCAAGCCACTGTCGGACATGCAATGCGTAGTGTGGCGATGCGCCGTCCTGTTGAAAATGTAAATTTTGTTCATCAACTTGTCGTTCTGAAGACTGTATTATGAGTGGATCGATTACATTTTCCAAAAGGTTCGAATACAATTGACCAGTTAAATTTTTTTTAATAAAAATACGGCCAATTATTTCGTTTCCCAGATTTCCAGCCCGGACTTTTATTTTTTGTGGATATTGCGTATGATCCTCTCGAAACAAGTGTGGATTTTCAATGACCCAGTATCTACAGTTATGCTTATTTACAAAGCCAAAGTTGATTCATCACTGAAGCAAATATTTTTTATTAAATTCGGGACATTTAGAATTCTCGCAGTCATTATTTCACAAAATTCAATTCTCCTATCATAGTCATCGCCATTGAGTTGCTGAATAATACTCATTATTTTAAGGAAAGAACTTGTTTTGTTCAAAAACTTTGTGTATAGAACCAACTGAAATATTTACTAACTTAGCGACTTTCGAAATTGAAGTAGTAGGCTCAACAGCGAGATGGCCTAAAATCTCAATCTGTGCGGTTTCCGTAAGAACTCTCGGCTGCTTCACTGCTTTGTTGCACACAGAACCGGTCTCTTCAAATTTTTGGACAAGGTCTAGAACGGGCTGTCCTATGAGCACACCTATCTTCAGCACTATAAATAAAAATAATTTAAGTTCTTTCTTGTAAAGTGTATACCATTACGATTTGTATTACTGTCAATGCAACTGACACCACTTGACAAACAGATTAAAATCAAGAATAACTAATTCTGTTAATTGTTTTCACCATTTAATTGTAACTGACGCTAAGAAGCAACTGTGTACCCTTATCTCACTTTCAGCTAAAGCAAAAAAACTCTATGTAAAAAAGAGACATAAACATACCGTTATTGAGTCAGTGGTAGCGGTTCCATAAATTTTTGCATTTTGTTATAATTCTTTTATTTTGCCCTATTTTACGAGATAGGATCAACCAATTACAGTTTCCTAAACGGTGTCGAGTGAGGATTTTTTAAATCCTCAAAATGATGTGTTACAAGATAGGGGGTGCCATTTAAAATTATTAAGTGGGGGTATCTGGGGGTAAGGGCTTTAAACCTAAAATACCACTGGCATTGGTTTTGAACTTTCCCCTCAATATCCAAATTGATGTGATTTTTGACTACGGCAAATTCTCCCTGCTAAACGAAGTACTAGGGGTGGGAAGTTTTGAAATGAAGACACTGTATATACCTGTTTTTCATTCTATCTCGTTTGGGTTTTGCAATGAATAGCAACTTTCCTGAATTTTCATTACTTACGAAAGCTGTTGTTTTTTAGTATTCAGAGAAGTGATTTTGAATATTTTCTGAAAGTTTACCTGAGTAATTGATGCTACTCTATATGTATTGAGTTTTCTGATATTTGGGAATAATTTACTGATAAGTGTTTTAAGAGTTATATATGATATTATCTTTTCTATTGAAAAAACTGATACCTGATTGTTTACCGCAATTTATTTGATTATTTTTAGTTCATCCTGAAAATTCTTTTTAGATAAATGGGATTACGAAAGCTTTGTGTACCATTGACCTAAAGGCGGATAATTTATGTGATAGTTGACTAAAAGACTCAAAGGAAATTATACAGTCCGTGAAGATAATTTTCCGGTAGATACCTATTGAATTGAAAACTATTATTAACTCTCGAAATATTCAAATCTAGGAAGTTGAGCTCTTTGTTTTGTTCTATTTCTACTGTGAATTCAATTTTGTTATGCAGACTATAGAGGAAGTTTAAAACTTGATCAATTTGTCTATTTAAACCACCAAAGCACACCAGTATGTCATCAACGTATCTGAACCAAAACACAATATGTTTTTGAGAAAGGGGGTGAGCCCTGTGGAGAACTGACTTTTGTAGATGAAATTTATTATTTTATTTGGACGAATATTCAAGAAGTATTCAAAAGAGATTGCAGAATTCATCAGTTATATATGGGTTTTTATTACACTTATCTAATATGTCTTCCACTAGGGGTAGGCATTTGTCTATTGGAATGTTACGAAATGTGTTTTCTACGTCGCATGATACTGTTTGATATTATTTTTGATATTTAAATTTGATAATTCGTTAGGTAGGTCTACTTAATTAGGAATTGTGTTAGAGAAATTAAATTTTATGGAGTCTCCGAATCTTGAATCCCAGCAAACTAATAAGGTCATAGTGGAATTAAAAATGCTGTGTCCCACACCATGAGATATAAAAAAGACGATATGCATGAAACCCCAGCCCCCAGAAATGTACGGATTGATCAAGCTCATAGAAAAACATCCAGCCAGACCCGTAGTATCTTATATAGATGTCCCAACCAGTAAATTGTCAAAAATTTTAAATTTAAGATTCAGAGACCTCACAAAATTCAATCCTTCTGACACAGTTCTGAATTCGGTAGACCTAACTAACAAATTATTAAATTTTAATTTCAAAAATGATATCAAACTAGTATCATTCGACGTAAAAACATGTTTTCTAACATTCCAACAGACAAATGCCCACCCCTAGTGGAAGACTTATCAGATAAGTGTAATACAAATCTATATATAACTGATGAATTCTGCAATCTCTTGAATACATGTCGAAAAAAATTTCTTCAAATATAATAATGAATTTTATCTACAAAACTTAAGTCTTTCTATGGACTCATCATTGACTCCCATTCTGCCAGATATTTTCATGGACACACTAGAAAATACTCTCATCCTTAATGACCCCCTTTTTCAGAAAAATATTGTGTTTTGGTTCAGATATGTTGATGACATACTGGTGGGCATTGATGGTTCAAACATACAAATTAATCAATATTTAAACTTCCTCAGTAGTTTGCATAACAAAATTGAATTCACAGTAGAAATAGAACAAAACAAGGAGCTCAACATTTTAGATTTGAATATTTCGAAAGTTAATAACGGTTTTCAATTCGATATCTACCGGAAAAACACCTTCACAGACTGTAGAATTCCCTTTGACTTTTTCAGTCAACTCTCAGATAAATTTTTCGGTTGGTACCTGTGTTCATTTGACTACCTGTTTTCCAGTTCACCTACAAACTCCTTATATAACCTTATTTTCAGATTCCAAATGTTTATACTTGATAATGGGATAGAACCGAAACCTGAAGACAGACAGATGAACATTTCAAAAAGCATTGTTTTGTGTTCTCTTTGGTTTTGTTTGATGA
Organism: Leptinotarsa lineolata; assembly: GCA_015342045.1. Lineage (NCBI taxonomy): Eukaryota > Metazoa > Arthropoda > Insecta > Coleoptera > Chrysomelidae > Leptinotarsa > Leptinotarsa lineolata. The sequence continues at coordinate 3,329 of WOGR01010592.1, forward strand.
GTTTTAGTATGTTTGATTTTGAGCATCCCATTTTTGACAAATGAAATGAAGCCATAAATCAAAGTAGTGTTCATTTATTTGGATATTTTTGTTCAATTTGATTAACTTGATATGTCACTGATATGAGCATTTTTTATATATAGAAATTTGGATTGAATTTATTTAAATTAATTTTTTCACGCCCAAACTCGATATGACGCGTTGCACTGCCAAACATTAGACCGGATAGCCAATATCTGTTAAATGATTCATCAGCTGTTATTATCTCCTGTTGTTGCTTAAATGGTGAGTTAAAGCTGTGTCGAAAACAGCGTGTCGTAGTTCTGGAGATGAGGAAGTTGATAATATTGAGAGATCAGTTCATGAAACGAAGTTGGCATCTTTAGGATAAAAGTAGTATACTTCCTGCTTATTGAGAAAACGCAACTTAAATCATTTGGGCCAAAAACTTCAATAACTTCCCACATTTGAATCTCCCTTCAATATTGGGTTCTAGGACTATCAGCTAAGTATTCAAATGAAACAATCTCCACGGATTCATGCATTTATGAGCTCTGGAAATTATTAATTAATTCATACATAGAACTGTTTTCGTTTCATTTCTGTAGTAATTTCCTCATTATAGCAAACAAGCTCTGGCATCACTCTCAATACCGGGAGAAAAACAGGTGAATGTGAGACACGGGATTTGAATTGGAGCAAGTGCTTTGCATATTACAAATTATAACGAATTAGAGTGGCCTGAATACGGACGTCGAGCCACCATTTGAATGAGTTCTAATTAAGAGCAGACCTTTCAGAGGAGTGCAAGTGGTGTGAAATACGTTCATGGATTTGAATGTCGACGTTTCTATACTGAAAAAGACCCGGTTTATGATGTGGAAGATTTGAATGTTGGAAACTGCTGGCGTTTCTGACTCGCCTCGAATAGGGGTTACTGAAAATAACAAATAACATGGAAAACGGGTTCATTAGTTTTATATTCCGATGAAAACTATTGACAAAGTAATATAGCATTCATTTACGAATTGAAAATACAGAAAAGCGGTAGAGCTAGTGATATTGAAGTAAAAATGAAGAAAACTGTAGAAAACAAATGAAAAATATGAAATGTTTGGTAAGTTTTAGTTTTCAACTCAGTTAGAAAAAAAACTGAAAACCATAGCCTAGCCAAGAATATCAAATGGAAATCCCAACCTGAACATTGATAATGAAGAGCAACAATAGTATTATTCGTCAATTCCATCATTACTTTCAACACAATTTAAAATGTCTATCTATTTCATCATGTATCTACTTCAATACTAATACATAAACATATTCCTAACAGGTGAAAATTAATGTAAAACTCCTGCGGTTGTGAAAAATAAGTGAATCGGCAAGAATCGAAATAAGATATGACTCACCTCACCTCAAATGAAACAAAAATATTTCACAAAAATGCTACGAAATAGAAGCTTAAAATAAATACTTCAACATAGTACCAGATGAAACAATGGCAAAAATTACGGAAAGACAAACTATTGAAAATTGCAGCGATTCAGCAATGAGAAGTGAAACAGAAACGATTTGAATAAGAAGATGAATTAAACCAAGAACAAGCCGAAACAAAACCGATTGGAATAAGAATAGCTTCTCCAACAAATGGACGTCACACAAAAAATTAAAGACTATAACAGTTCAGGAAAATGAAAAAAATCAACTGAAGTCGAGTACTTTGTATGTGAATTCCGGAAAGTCTGATGAATTCTTAGAGCTTCATGATAAAGTTCGGAAAAATCTGAAATGTTTGTAGGAAATCAACCCAAGAAGTGAGAATTATACAAAAAAAAGCAAATGAATCTTCATCAAGTATGACACTTGACTGTACATTTTTATTGGTAAAAAACAATCATATATAGTTGATTGTCTGAATTGCAAAAACATTTTGAATACAATTTTGGAAAACATTTGGGACGTCAGAAGAAATGGCAAAGTTGTCGTTGTCTGGTCGCCAAATATGAATCCTCGGTACACTTTCGAATACATGTAATCCTGGACGTACTTCAAAATGTAATTTTGTGAGCAGGTGGAAATTTACACTCTATAGTGTGGAGACTGCTCTCGTATTCGCAAAATGGAAAGTCTTTTTCATAAAATGGTTGAAGACGAAATTTATTTGAGGCAATAAATTTCATGGCAGAATCTGGTTTCAACAAGAAGACGCACTGCCACATTTCTCTGTAATCTCTGTAATGGTGCATACATTTCCAAACAGGTCGGTGGATAGGAAGTTGCAAAATAGTGGAACGGCCCGCTAGATCGTTTGATTTCAGCTCATTAGATGTGTTTTCATGGGGTTATATGATGATGAGTCTTGATAATATCCGCGACCTACAATCAGACGGGTGATGCCCCAGTAGGTCAATGTCTAGCGATCTATAGAGAACACTTTGAACAATAACTGTGGATTTTGTTTTTTTTCATTTTAATATTGTGTCTATGGTAGAATGACAACGTTATTTCTCGTAGAGACTTTTGTTTACTATACAAATGAACCTTTGATGACACCTGGGACATAGTTTTGGATTGAAAGGGGTTCATTTTTAGGAGAGGATAATTTATGGTGAATAAAAATTGTTGGCTTTCTACTTCTTCATATTCATACAAGAAATATGGGAATTTTTCCAGAAAGAAGCAATCAATTTCAAAATAAACTCTATACAAAGATGTGAAGTTCATGCAAAGAAGTAACTTTCAGACACAAACTGGAAGGACAATCTCTCGCTAAACAACTATTTTCATATGAATATTGAATTTCATGAAAGAAGAAATAATTTTGGAACAAGTACTTTCATATGAACATTGAATTGTACAAAAAAAACCTGTTTTTCTTTCCAGTTTGTACTTCTAACAATATTCATGGAATTGAATCAGATATCACAGAATTTCTATACAATAAAGTATATGGAAGAGGAAAAGTTTCGCTTACATGGAACACTGTCATTCTCAATGGTAGATATCCGATATTTCAGAATTAATATTGAATTTAACAAAGCGTTTTCTCCTAACTTAAAACTTACCTGTTATGAATGCAATGTTCTGAACCTGAAGTATTATTTTCTCTAATGAAACTATGTAATATTTAGTTCACAACTTTCTACCGAACATATATTGTGAGGAATAATATCCGGTCGAACTGTGTACAGAATTTCTGTAATCGAAAAAAAAATGTTCATAGGTTTATTCGAGTTCCAACTAATATTTTTACCAAAGACATTCCTAATGTATTCTTGATAGCTTTGACCACATTTGCCGCTGCTTCAGTTAACAAGGATGATATGGCAGTAAATTCACATGTTTGATATTATATTGAAATAGAGATCATTGGAAATCATTTCAAGTGAATGTGGTTGTAATTCTAACGATATGTCGTGTTATACTGAACCGAGCAAACGTAGAACATGATACCTCGATTGTGTTTTTAGAAGTAATGAAATTCATTGCAAAAATATCTTTCCACTTAGAATGAGAGTCAACGATAATCAAAAATGGACCCTAGAAATCTGAATGAATTTGTGACCATACCTCTGGTAACCATGGCCAATGATTCAGGATTGTTTTTCTTGCAAAGGAAAATTATTGAATTGATAGAAAAATTTCCATTGAGTTATACTCGTCTTCATTCACAAACATTGTGGTGTAAATTAACAAAGGAAATGATTATTATATGTGGATCTCATAAAGACCCATTAGTTTGATGAAAAATCATTTTCATATATTTGTGACGTAAAAATTCAACGAAAAGCAAATGCTTGTCAAAAGTCTCGCTAGTGTTACACCAAACCCAACCAAAAACGTACAAAAAAGGTTGGTGTTTGAGATGATAATACTTGAACCTATTCTTGGTATTTATAGTGAAAATGAGTTTATTCTTTAATAATGTTCGACTTCGGTTGAAATATGCCATATTAATTCACTCATTCAAATACATCAGTGAATCGAAGTCGTCCATACTAGTTGAAATGATTCAAAATGACGTTTCTCTTCTACCCCCTAACGTAAATTTCTTTCACTCACAAATAGTAGAACTAGAGGGAGGATTCATTAATGAGTGTGATAGATATCGTTCAAGAATACGGTATTGCTAGACCACGGCCATTTTTTTGCACTTTCTCTTGACATTTATACTTCTACTGAAACTCAAAAATAGCGGCCATGGAGTGTGAGATATGTGAGCGAAACGTTTTTAAACAATACCAGGTAAAATATGAGTAATAACCCATCCCACGCCATAATTTTACGCATCCGTTAGCAGTCTAACGGAAAATTCCGGGTTGAATACAACCAATTCCATTCCAGGTTCTTGTGGATTTTGACTCATGATTGGTTAGATGGTATTACTAACGAGAAACGAATTCTAATGATTTCAGTACAAGAATCAATTGAGGAATGATGATATTTTTCAACCTACTCGTGATCTGAACTTAATCGGGTAGATATATAGTTTGCAAAACCATAAAAGTAATAACGGAACAATAAAAATATATGTAATATACAGTGTCACCATAAAAGTGCGCACCATATGGGAAACTTTTTTTCCGAAAAGTTTCAATGAAGTTTAACTTCGGCACTTGTTTTTGCTTTAAATTTAACTCAAAATGATGTGGCCAACTGCGACCCATTGACGTTCAGTGTTTGTCAAATTCAACTTTTTTCTTGAAAAAAATTGAAAAAGTGCATTTCTAGATCGAATTTAACAAAAAGTTACTTGAAGAAGTGTGAAAATATAAAATTTTTACCGATTCTTTGTTGAGATATTTGTGAACCACCCTTAGTTCTTACGAAATTTTGCTCAATTTGTTAGCTGTATAATAAATTTTTCTGTTCAATTTCAAGAATTCATCAATATGAAGTCCTAGAAAATTTGGTGTCTTCTGAATATTTTATAGTAATGTTTTCAATATTCCAATTTTTAGGTCGTTCTATCTGTAATTGATTAGTTCCGAAAAGTATAAAATCAGTTTTAGATTCATTCAGAATTAACCTTTTCCTAGTGAACCATTCTTTTGTATCCTTAAACATTTTCATATCTGTTTTTACAACTTCAGGGTATATTTCACAGCCTATTAATAAATTAGTGTCATCAGCAAAGACAGTAATTGAATTATATGTATTTGAATGATAACATAAATCGTTAATGTAGATAATATATAACAAGGGACCCGCAATGCTTCCTTGAGGTACTCCTACTTTCACTGCTGCATTCTCGGATTTGTATGTTCGACCATGTTTGTTAATAGTTACTATTTGTTGGCGATCTGTGAGGTGAGATTCAATCCATTTCAGTGAGTTTTCTCTTATACCATATAGTTCTAGTTTTTATAAGTATCTCGTGATTCAAGCAGTCGAATGCCTTTGACAGATCTAAGAACATACCAAGTGCTGAATATTTTCTTTTCATTATGTTAGTTATATTTTGAGTGAATTGAAATATTGCAATGTTTGTTGATCTCTCTCATAAGAATCCGTGTTGGTTATTGCTAATTTTATTACATTTATATAGAAAATGTGTAATGTTATTACACATAGCTAGCTCAAATAATTTTGCAAAACTTGGTAGAATATTCATAGGTCGATGATTTTCCATAAGTTCAGAATTCCCCTTTTTATAAATAGATTTCACTAGGGAATAGTTTCAGTCTTGAAGGGAAGACGCCAAATTTCATGGAGTTATTTATGATACATGATATAATTATGATCACTTGGGGACTTGAATTGAATCATGCTCTTATGTATTCTTGGCTCAACAGATGACTTTGGGGCCCAATTATCACTTTCTTAGGTATGTGGAGCACACCTGAGTTAGTGTGCTCTTCTTGTTTGGAATTTTTGAAACTAGAAAATCACTCGCAAAATAATTAGAATACTGCTGAAAAATATACGAAATCATTAACGATAATAGTAATGAAGTGAGTGGTTTGAGTTCAAATACGTTTATTAACAAATTATGGTAATGTTAGTGTTTTTACATTAGATTTTGTGGCTTATGCTTTTTCGAGGGCTGTGGAAATTACAATGAAAATTTTTATTTCAATCAAGGTTATTGAAGTATGGTAAAGTGTACTTAGGGGCTGGTGGTTCTAAGTTAGTATGGTTTGTGGGTTTCCCCGTGTTCCCTGTGCTTTGCGGTTTTTGTTTCTATATGTGTCCTATTGTAGTTAGGTGAATAAGTGAGTGGTCAATAACGAAAGTCGAATAATTTGATGATATATTGAAATATTCGAGTAGTGAGTAACTTTCCTTCGAGAAAATAAGGTGACCAAACTACGTTTACTGTTGACCATATACTAAAGCCATAATCAACAGTTCAAACAGTTGACAGTTTCAACTGTCGATTATATAATCAACAGTTTGAATGCTCGATTATAAATAAACGACAGTTTTAATTGTCGATTACAGCTAATCCATAATTCAAAATGTTTATCTTTCCTCATCAGTCATTTTTAATTTGACCGTCAAGTTCCTAGTTTGAAAGTTGTTCAAAGCCAGTGTATTCAATTCGTTTTCTCGGAGTGTATGATGTTCTCTTATAAACTAAATCCCATCCAAATCTCTTTCGACCTGATGAAGTTACCCCGGTAGGGTTTTGGTATGAGATCAATTCCAGACTTTCACATATCCTCCTTCAGGACTGCTGAAGGCTGCTTACCATTTTCGTTACGTTAGGTTATGTCTATTCAGGTAACATAAGTATAGGGAACGAGACCATCCTCATTCATGAAATTCATGCATGCAAGGTTAAGTACTCTGGAACGTCGCCTGGTACTGGTACCTGAAGACTTGGCTTTTAATCAAATTATTTCAATTAACAATTCGTTCAAGCCAGTCTCAACCCACCTACACAGTAGGTTTATGGACTGACACCTATCAGGAAACAACTACTGCCCTGGGTAATACCACGGAGGGCGTTGGATTATATCCGACAGGTGTCAGTGCAGGATTCTTCACAGAAGTAATTCCTGCATATGCTGTTGGCGATACAACTTCCGGAATCAATTATTAATTATCGGAACACACTTGCAGACCGGTTTCGGTCTGTTTGGCCACTCGTCAGTGCATGGTAGTGTCTATCATCAACCTAACATATAATTTGATTTGAAGCCAAGTGTTCAAGTATGCCCACGTACTATAGGAACGAAAGTTTTTTTGTCCTTTTGCGAGGTCTTGGGCCATGTGAATATGCAGTTGGTTAGTACATCGACAGGCAGATGGGGCAATGTTGTTGGACGTTCGCTTCTGCTCAGTTCGAGGAATGATACTCTGAAAGGAATTCGATTTTTATTTACCGGAAATCATCGACTTTAGGTTTATGTTGTTTTTTGATAGGTGTAGGTGAGTTGAGACTGACCTGAACGAATTGTTCATTTAGATAATTTGATTTGAAGCCAAGTCTTCGAGTGTGCCCACGTACTATAGAAACGAAAACTTTCTTCCTTTGTTTGAAAGATTTTCACTTTTTATGAAGATGAAAAAGAAATCCAAAACCTGACTTTC
>WOGR01010593.1:0-10864 GCA_015342045.1 Leptinotarsa lineolata
GCAATACGGACTTTCAATGTCCTCTTGGTTTCACCGATATAGGATTTTCCGCACTCACAGGGTATTCGGTAAATGCAGTTTTTGGAATCGCAGTCCGCGTTTGGGGGCCTGGTTTTCGTGAGGCTGCTACAGATAGTGTTTCCGGATCCGAAGCAGGTTCTGATGTTGTACTTGGACCCAATTCTTCTTATCTTTTCCGATAATCCTGTGATGTAAGGAAGTGCAAGTACTGGTTGTGACGGCTTCTCTTCTTCGCGAGGTTCTTGCTGTCTTTCAGCCAAAGTCTCTTCCACCATCACTTTGGGGTACCCATTCCGTTGAAGATCATTTTTGATGATGCCTAGTTCTTTCTCCAGACCTTCCTTTGTTTTGCAAAGTCCGAAAGCACGGTCTACTAGAGTCTTGATGATTCCTCTTTCAGTCGTTTGATGGTAATTGGATTCGTGGTTCAGATACTGTCGCGTGTGAGTGGGTTTTCGGTATACAGATGTTTCTCATTTAGTGTCGGTCCTCTTCACCAATACGTCTAGGAGAGGCAATTCGTTGTGGACTTCCTTCTTCATTGTGAAAGTGATGGAAGGTCTCACGCTGTTGATGTGCTTCAGAAAGGTGTCTAGTTCAGTATTTTCATGGTTCCATATTATGAAGGTGTCATCAACGTGTCTCAACCAGACTCGGGGTTTCTGGTGGGCTTCTTCAATTGCCAGAATTTCAAACCACTCCATGTACATGTTGGCTATAACTGGTAAAAGTGGTGATCCCATTGGCAGTCTGTCATCTTGTACAACATTAGACAATAGAAGTTCGAACTGATGAAATTGACCCAGACATATTGGATAGGACAATGTGGGGAAGGGTAGCCTATAATATCCTCAAAAGAACTCTGAAGGATGTTTACAGTTGAGACAGCAGATGCCTGTAAATACCAGCAGAAACTTGCAAATACTAACTAGTACAGCAGAAGGATTTAATAGTGAAAACAACTATAGAACTTCTTTAAAAAACAAATCAACATACACCCGTATCAGATTCTAATGTATTTCGAGTTCCTTAGCAAAAAGTAGGAACTCCCGCATGATCCCCAACAGGATAGAAAACCCCATCATTTTTCATACCATCCCAATAACTCTCTGAATAATAGAGTAACCACCCTCATAAAACATGTGATAATATTGACTTTTCCGAAGCCGACTTATCATAAATCATTTATTGGACCGTAACGGAGTTATAAATTCCTGAAGGAGAAACTGCCGGGTGAAAGCGATGGAAATAACATTTATTCTGCAGGAGTTACAGTTGGTTAGAGAGAGGCTTAAAGGCAAGAGCGTGTTGAAATACGGGCGACGGGAAAAAGTGGTCAAGTCGAGGGATTAACTCAACGGGTGGAAATTGTCTGGTCTTCGATCTGTTCGGAAATGAAGAGACGTTTCGTGACCAGTAAATAGTGTAGATGTATTATTGAATATCTCATGGAATAATTCTAGATTCTAGAAAGCAGAAATAATAAGGTTCATAAGAGAATTGAGGATAATACTGGTATAACTACGACTTTTCAAGAAAATCATATTTTCTCGAACCTTTTCGGCTTTCAATCAAATAACAAGTGAGTTGCAAGATATATTGGGCGGTGTGACGTCATTTGTCAGCTCAATGAAACATCATAAGGTATTTAGAAAACATCGAAAAGCGTCAGAAAGCTTCCAGAAAGCGACAAAAAAGCATCTGGGAAACGCCAAAAAGCGTCTAGAAACTACCAAAAACATCAACGAATCATCAACGTCCCCGAAAAAACGTCAAAAAGCATTTAGAAACCTTCAAAACATTAACATCAATCGTCAACGTTGAAAAGCGTCTAGAAACCGTCAAAAAACATCAGCGACTCATCAAGGTCGCCGAAAAAACGTCAGAAAGCATCCGGGAATCTTCAAAAAGTATCTAGGAACATTCAAGAAACATCAAAATATTATCAAATCATCAACGTCGCCAAAAAAACATTAAAAGCATCTAGAAAACGTCAAAAAAATTAACGAATCGTCAACATTGCCTGAAAACTTCATAAAGCGCATAGGAACCGTTGAAAACCATCAACGTTGCCAAAAAACATCTAAGCACCGTCAAATCAACTAATTGTCAACGTCGCCAAAAAAACTTCAAAAATAATCTAGAAACAGTCAAAAAGCATCTAGGAATCTTCAAAAAACATCAACAAACCATCAGCATTGCCACAAAACGTCAAAAAGTGCCTAGAAACCGTCAAAAAACAAGAACAAATCGTCAACATCGCCATAAAACATCAAAAAGCATCTAGGAATAGTCAAAAAACATCAAAGAATCGTAAACGTCAGCAAAAAATGTCGAAAACCATCTAGGAACCGTCAAAACACATCAACGTCGATAAAAAGACGTGAATAAGCATTTAGGAACTGTGAATAAATATCAACAAAACATCAATGTCGCCAAAAAACGTTAAAAAGCGTCTAGAAACCTTTTAAAACATAAACGAATCATCAGTGTCGTCAAAAAACATCAAAAAGTATCTAGAAACCGCCAAAAAACATCAAAGTCGATGAAAAACATTAATAACTATCTAGAAACTGTCAAAAAACATCAATAGGCATCTGGGAACTGTCAAAAAACATCAAAGAAATATCAACGTCGCCAAAAAACGCCAAAAAGAGTCTAGGAACCGTTAAAAACATTAACAAATTATAAACGTCGCCAAAAAACATCAAAAAGCATCTAGGAATTGTCAAAAAACATTAATGAATCGTCAACGTCAGCAAAAAATGTCGAAAACCATCTAGGAACTGTCACAAGACATCAACTCCGATGAAAAAATATCAAAAAGCATTAAGGAACCGTCAAAAAACATCAACGAAACATCAATGTCGCAAAAAAACGTCAAAAAGCATCTAAAAACCGTTAAAAACATGAACGAATCATCAACGTCGCCGAAAAACATCAAAAAGCATCTAGGAATCGTCAAAAAACATCAAATAAACAGCAAAAAATGTCGAAAACCGTCTAGGTACCGTCAAAAACATCAAAGTCGATAATGAACGTTAATAAGTATTTAAAAACCTTCAAAAAAAACATCAACGAAACATCAACGTCGCCAAAAAACATCAGAAAGCATCTAGGAACCGTTAAAAAACATCAGTGAATCGTCAAAAGGCGTATAGGAACTGTCAAAAAAATCAATAAATCATCAATGTCGCCAAAAAATTACGAAAAGCGTCTAGAAATCGTAAAAAATCATCAAAAAATTGTCAACGTCAGCAAAAAATGTCAAAAGCGTCTCGAATTCGTCAAAAAACATCAACGTCGCCAAAAAACGTCAATAAGCATCTAGGAACCGTCAAAAACATCAACGAATTGTCATCGTCGTCAAAAAACGTCAGAAATCGTCTAAGGAAGTACAATTTCTTGAAGCACTTTTCTGTATGGGGTAGCTCAAAGATATATTCTGGGACCCACCCTATTCTTGCTTAGTATAAAACTGGCTGTGGCGTTATACCTATGCTGTATACATTGAGTGGTTGAAGCAGAATATAAAAAACCATTTGGTGAGATAGGTGATATTTATCACTGTTCTCAAAATAATGTTGATAGACTACAATATTTCTAAAAACTACGAGTAGAATTTTGTTTTCTCATCCAGAAGTCAATGTTTTCATGATTAGAAGAAAAACAACCGGAAAATTAAATATTTTGTCGAATATTAATATCTCTTGTGTGCAAATTTGACAAGTCATCCTTCAGGTGGAATTAGCACTCAGTGGGAGTTCTGATAAACATTTCAAGAGAATTACCGACAAGAACTTCGAAATTACGAGACCTGTTTTCCTTTCAATCATAAGTTAGGAAACTTTGTACCTTTCCGATTAGTTCGAAATTGCTTTGAGTGAAATTTGGTTCAGTTTGAAATAATGTTTTCGAGTTAATCCAAACCCAAGTGTTTGCTTCTTGATTAAACGATAATGCATCCCTCTCTTCACCGAAATAGAAAATTGAAGATAGTCAACTCATGAGGATAATCTCATTTCCACAGAAATAACATGATAGGGTATTGCAAACAAACTTTTACATGTTTATCATTCCAGTTGACGTGAAGCGGTAATGTATACAGCGATTCTTTAGAACGGAAAGAAAACTTCCGGAAGATATCTCTATAGATAACTCAGAGTTAACCTGCCAAAACTTTGGTGATTCAATAAAAGCCGTCTCGGGAAGAACTTCTGGACGAAATATAATGCTTCTATGAGTATATCCCGGAGTGATCAATCGCAGGAGAGAAATAGTACGAGAACTAGAAAAAATATCCATTACTTTAAAGAAACAGAAGGCTTAAGCAGTAGTTAATAAGCTTCCCTTACCTCTCCTTCAAAACTGGGTTGATGAAAAGTAGATTTCTTGGCAACCCGGAAAATTTCAGATCGGGCACAATATTCTATTCAAATCTCGCACATAAAGCGATTTGAAAACCCAACCGGCAGAACAATGTGGAGTTTGTGGAACAAAATTCCCTAATAGTGCGCCACTTTCGCAGACAGAGGTTCAAATTATAGTCTTAAACGATGCTTAACCGTTGTGCTTAATGAAAATGGTTTCAGGCCTAGGAGTTGGCGTCCTAAGTGGAGGCGCTCATAAACGTACCTTATATTAAACCAGAAGGTAATGATATCAGAGAGGACCCACCAACACTGATGTAGCCCACTCGGCCGTTAATTTGCATCTTTATTCGGGCTATAATTTTGTTTCCTCCAACAAATGAGTTCAGAACACGATAGAAGACTGCTTGAAACTTATAACGGTGAACAGTGCTGAGTGATCACAATATTGTACTGAGCCTCTGAAATATTCGTACTTGCCATTAATAAAGAATGATGACAAAACGAAGTACACTATTGTTACCTGAAGGCTCAAAATTAGAGAGCCTAAAAGTATCCCGACGTTGCTATAGACGTTATATTTGTAGGGAAACTCATTATTAGAACTTGCATCATAGTTACTTCATCAAACTCTTCATCATCCTGCTGCTTTCGGGAAAATATAAACAACTATGTAAATCTATAGAGACCTCTATGTATTACACTAAAGGCAGATAATACTAGCCAACAAATGAGAAAAAATTGCGACTAATATTATAATGGCTAAACCTAAGAGTTTAAAGTATCCTGACTACGAATTCAACATCAACATAAACACACATTTTATCCTGCATAGTAAAAAACGAGGATAGCTCATGGTTACGGTTCCTAAATATTGTAACTTTGGTTTTAGGGGCTAGTAAATTCCATTGTTGTAATCTAGACCCCAATAGTTCAGCATTCTCTTTGGACAAGTGGAGGTCCCCAACTAGATCATTTAATTCAGGTTGCTCTTCCTTCACTCTTGGGAAAATAAGGCCGTCTCTTTCTGGCACATCATCGAAACCTGCCTGGTCATCATACATTTCCAAATCTTCCTCCCAATTTGCCGGGGGTGTTGGAACTGTTAGTGTTCATTAAATTTTTGTGAAAAAATTATAACTCAAAAATCTTACGTGTTAGGAAATTTTTACTATTAACAAAGACCTGCCTTTGGCATTACAGTGGTAAATTATCTGTAAACTAGTGTAATTATCACGGGGAATCCCACGTTAACCATTATTCATGTATTCATTTGTGCACTTTCTGGCAACCTACCTCTCCTTCAAGTTCTAAAGAATTTACGCAACATATGGACTTCCCTCAAATACTGCCGAAATTCACTACACGTCAATCTACAAGAAAAATGTGTCATGTAAACACAAATTTCCTCTGGAAGCTGATAGTTGTTGAGAAATTCCTCTTTCGAGAATTGAAGAGATATATTCTTCAATATATTATCACTTCCACAGATCCTTATTTAGAAATTAATATTCGCTTATGAGAAATATGGCACGAGTAGGGGGGTCAAAAGATAAGTACTGGTACATATAATAACAACCAAACAGTGTTTAATCAGAGTATAGTGTTGTGTAAACTTGTGTGGATGAGAACTCGTGTGAGTATTTCCTAAAGGAATTAATTAAAAAAGATGAATATCTAGAATCTATTTGGGTTTCCAATATATATTCTCAATTTATTCAGGAATCAATCTTTATTTTCAAATCGTGAACATGCAGCTTAGAGTAATTTTTTTCATTTTAAATTGTCTTGAAAAATTATATCACTGTAAAAATAATAGGTTTTCAGAAGACTAAAATGATAGAGGAAATATAGGCTTTACTACAATCACTATCGTTAAAAGAACTCAAAATGCTAAAACTATGATGTACGTACTTCAAATATTTATTATTAATCACATCCACATGATTCGGAGAAAGGAAGATGATAAATGAAATTCTGACATAGAAACACTATAGGCAGGTTGCGAATAGATAGAGACGATTCAGTATAATACATATGTAATCTTTTTCCTGTCAAAAATTTCAAGTTTCTATGGAAACATTTCTAAAGTACTTTTTACGTAGAATTCAATGGTGTAAAAACCATTATTTCAACAAGACACCCTGTATATTCCTGCATGCAGTTAAAAATTAATTTTCTAAAAATGAAGCATACTTGATGTTTTGCTACAGTCATCTTTGAAATACAGAGCTTTCATGTAGACTTTGAAACGCACACTTTGATCAAGTAGACAACATTCAAGAGACATTTTCGACAGACAGCGACACAACAGAATTGATAGTGGTCAATTTAAAAAGAGAAGGCCAAAATTATATGAATCAAATAGGGATAAGGAGTTTTAGGAGCTGTTGAAAATAATAACGAAACGTCAACGCGAAATTTGAAAGTATCAACAGGCCTACCAAAAACTTAAGTCAGGAGGATTTTGAGAAAACACAAATTCAAGCCATACAAGACCAGAAGAGTTCATCAACTCCAACCAGGAGATTTTGAACGCCACCTTGCTTTTTTACAGTGGTTCATGGAAAGTTGTAACCGAGTGCGTGATTTTTCGATAAACTGTATTTGAACACACGAAACTTATGTGAGCAGTGCCGGCTTGGGCACAACAGAGCAGATAAGTCAGGGAAGATTTGGATTTAGTATGTGGGGAGGAGTATTCAGGAGTAGAATTACTGCCCGGCTGCAAATTTCGGTAATAATTGTATAGCCAACCAAGGACCCAACCGTTGGCCGGTTAGGTCTCCGGACCCAACGCCTATGGACTTTTTCCTCTGGAGAGGGTTGAAAGATCTCATTTTTAAATTGCCGGCCAATTCCAGATTCGAATTGTAAGCGGCAGTGATGCAAAGTTTTGGCTTCTCTCACTTCTATTGAACTAATTAATTCAGCAAAAAACGTTCAGAAAAGGTTGTCGCCTGTGTGTAGGAGAAACTGGTAGACAATTCGAACAACTTCTCTGTAGAAATATATTTCATTATTTGTTCTTTATCATTATCATTATTATTGTTGAAGTTAGTAGTAAATATAGTATAAATTTTCATCAGTTTCATAGTAACTATGCATTTTACTCACTGCTGTGAAAAGCTTTTTCAACATTTGATAACTACTACTGAACAATTTCTTTCTGCTTCATTAGCAGGAAATTTGTTACATTTTTATTTTATATCCCCTATACCAGAAGCAACAAGTATATTCAAGAATTTATCTGAAATGTAACAGAAAATTAAAAATTGATTCAAGTAAGAGATATAAATAGAAGACTACACATGATGCTTTTTCTAACGTTTCATGCCTGTATCACAATTTTTTGACCGAATCAAATTAGGAAATTCCAAATTATAATAGAGTATCTATTACATAATTATCAAATTTCAGTGTCATATTGACGAATAAAATATTCAAATATGGAATTTCATAATTTTAAAGGTATATTTTCAGTGTTTTCACATAACACAAAATTACAGAGTTTTCAATTTATCTGACACTAAAATGTAGCATTTATAAAAACAATACTCCATTTCAAATTTCAATTTCCTAATTGAATTCGTTCAAAAAATAAAAGAGAAAGAGAGAGATTGAAGAAAAGTACTGTAATGCAATGAAATATAATCAGCGCTACGATAAAAACACAATTATTGTAAGAATATTGATACTTATGTGAAGTAGAAAATCAATACGAATATTCTTTATATACCCAAATAGAAATATTTCGTAAGATATAATTTTTCTTTCATGAAGAATTATCATTCCTTGCACTCAATAGCAATTCCTAATTGAAGAAATGATCAACTTGTATCTTAATAATGATTAATGTAGTATCAAAAAAAGCTATACTTATTAATAAGAACTATACTCAATATGAAGACAGTGCATTGCTTTAATGTTCCCCCCTTTTATTTTTCGAACGGTTCAACTCAAAAATTTGAAATTTGGGATAATGAAATTAATGCATGAATACTTTATTTTGGAATTGACAGATGAAACTTTCAAGATGGCGACTGGGCGCCATCTGGGTGAAAAAATTCAATTGAGAGGGGGGTCTTGTAACACATTTGTTTGAAGCTCCTGACAAATACTTCACAACCCTAGAATATAATATCAATATCTTCAACTACTACAAAATGGCGGAACTTTTAATAATTTCCTGAATACATTGACAATCAACTACATAATATGAGGTAATAAGCTTGAGTCAGTTCAGAAGATGCTCAAAATGGTTGCCTTGACCTATCCGATATTTCACGCAGAACATTTTCGAGCACAGTAACGTCAATATCTCTACAAATATTTTTTATTCTCTGCCGTATATCCAATATTGAAGCAGGTTCAGTTTCGTACACCTTTTGCTTCAAATAGCCCAAAGGTGTCAAATCTGGCGAGCGGGCTGGCCATTCTGTAGGACCTCGACGACCAATCCAAGGACCCGGAAAAGTAGTATCCAAATAGTTTCTTACTTGTCTGGAGTAATGTGGTGGTGTCCCATCTTTTTGGAATACAATATCCATATCGAATTTTTTAGGATTCGCTTCGACGATTTCAGTGATCAGAGGATCAACAGTAGTTTCCAGCATATTCAAATAAAGTTCCCCTGTCAAATTTTGATCACTAAATAGAGGTCCTACAATATGGTTTCCCAGTATTCCTGCCCAAACGTTAATTTTTTCTGGACATTGAGTATGTATTTCTCGGAAAACGTGACGGTTGGTGTCACTCCAATAACGGCAATTTTGTCTGTGAACATTGCCGTTTAAAAAAGTGTACATTCGTCACTAAAACAAATATTTTGGAGATAGGTGATTTCGCAGAATTCTGTTCTTCGATCAGGATCATCTTCGGTTAATTGGTGTACCATTTTAATTTTGTATGGATGATACTTATTCCTTTTCGAAAGTTTCCACACAATAGAAGGAGACACCTCACAAACATTCACGACGGAATAAGTAGAATGTTCAGGATTTACTACCATCTCACCAATTATTTGCACTTGCTGTTCTTTCGGAATGGACGGATGACCTGGGGCCTTTTTGTTATGTGCACTACCGGTAGTTGTGAATTTTCTACAGATAGGACGATTCGGAAAACGTTCATTGAAAGTCCTTTCGGTCTCGTGAAAGTTACGCGCTGCACCGTAAAAAAAATCGCCTCAATTTGACCATTTTAGAGATTGTTGACGTGGTACCTTTCTGCTAGTTAAACCGAAAGCTAAATGAGAATATTCTAACCGAACAATGATGTTTATTGTCGTACTGACATTTTTCGTCGTTATTATAAACAAAAAAAAACTCATCAAACCTTATCGGAATTGCCACATGGCAGATAAAAAGGAATATTTCTAGAAAAATCGATATTGATATGTTTGTCTTCAGTCTTCAAGAAATAATCAAATGTTCCGGCATTTTGTAGTAGGTGAAGATATTGACTTCATATTCTAGGACTGTGAACTATTCGTCAGGTGCTTCAAAATGATGTGTCACAAGACTCCCCTTCCCACTGTATATTCTTTAATGATGTATGGTTATGATAGTTATGGAAAATTCTTCAGGTTGATTAGCTTTCCAAAAGCTTGTGCTGATTTTTCATGAAGAAAATAGATAAAATAGTAACGGAAGCATTATTGTAATATTTTATGTTGGGGAAATAAGTATCTATTAGTAAAATTTAAAATCATCACATCTGACAATCTACGTCAAAAACTATTGATTGAACTCCATTATAAGTGGAGTTCAGGAGGATACAGTCAATTCATCGTTTTTCCCATCTAGAACAGGATCATTATTCTGGATAAATAAAAATTGAATGAGTCTTTCACCTCTCTCAGATATTTGACCTGTCTCTGAACTTTGTGATAATTTTCGTGAACACCCTATATTCCAAAAATGATCCAACTGTCCTGACGTATAACAATTGATAGATCAAAGTGACCTGGCCATAGGCGATTGGGTGAATTAGCGTCACTCGAATTTTTCGAAACAAAGAGCTTTTATAGGCATAGTAACAAATTTATGGAAATGGAGTTATCACATACAGAAATTGCTGAGGGATTATTAGTAGATGTCAATGTAATGTCAAAAACATTGATCTCTATATTTTTGGGGCGAATTGAATATTGAGTCGTCAACAAAGCTTTGTGATGAAGTGAAAACATGATTTCCAGATTGTTTTTCATATTATTGACTCAACTGCAAATCTCGATTTTCACCTTTCTTTCCAGAGATCATTTTACTCCTCCTGTTGAAATTATTCCTTATGAATACATGTTTCTGCTGTTTAGGAGTTAAGTTTGTTGTGAGAGGCAGGGTGTTCCATTTGAAAAAATTGAGTTCCACTCATTTTTTCATAAGATCAAAGTATCTGCATTTTTTGAAGACCCTGTATGAGGCAAATGAAAATATGACTCGGAGTGAAGATCCTCATAGTATCACTCCACT
>WOGR01010595.1:0-10861 GCA_015342045.1 Leptinotarsa lineolata
ATATATTCACAGAAAACGTGAAAAAAGTAGGTAGGCGATAAGTGTAACACACTTGTTTCGAAATAAAAATAATAATCTACACATAGCTTATAAAGTTACACATACAAACACACATTCGCAGGCAGTCCTTATAAAATATACCTATAACTAGTTTATATCAACTGAACATATATACATATATACTTGCTTCTATACCTATACCTGTACCTATACGTAACAAAAACTTTAGTTCTGTTCCTGATAGTTTTATAGTATTCATTCCGTATGATGGGTTATGGTTTGGGCTAGCTGCCATCTACTTGTCGAAACTTATACGAGCTAAGGGTTAACGAGATCTTACTTTTTGACACGCGATTCCTAACATTCATAATCATAAATTCATTTTATTTGTGACTGCTGAAGATATTGTGAAATACGATACCTATGTTTTCGAAAGAAAATTAGAAAGATGGAAAACTGCATAGAATATTGTTCCATGTCTTATGGTATATAGGCTCATTTCGGTTCTTATTCATTTGTAGTTCTAATTCATCGTGGTAGAAAGTTCACCAAGAATGGTCCATCTTCGGACACGAAATCAACATTGAAACCTCCTGCTAAAATTTGTGACAACGTTATGATAGTTTCCTCCTAATTTTTCAGAGCCGACTCGACCGTAAAAGTGTGCTGGCACCTCACTCTCTTGCCCCTACAGTAATATACGAAACGTAACTCTCTTTACTAACTTATACCTCCCTCTCAACTTCCGTTTGCCTCGCCCGATCACACTTTTCATAACGCTCTCGTCACGCATTTACCAGCTTACTCCTCAAGTCAACTGCGTGTAAAGAAGTTTTACTTCAAAAAGTGCAATTCATTGGTCCAGACATATTGTACGAAATGAAGCTGATCGTTTCAACATATTGTGAATGTGAAAATTTTTTTGGGAGTGTTGTTCTTCGACCATTTCATTTAATTTGCTTCAATTTCGAAAATGTATCTTCTAAAGTTTTGGGGATTCAGAAAAACAAAGATAAAACAAGCCCTTTACCTTCATATTGTATGTTTCTATTTCATATAACTGTTTCTATCTAACTTATCTATTCTGAAGCAATTGATAAAAGAGCAGATTGTGTAAAAAATCACATTTTTGGGCCGTTTCACCCTTACAACCAGTTCAAATTTACTGTATTTTCAACCCTAATTTTCGATAAAATTTGCACGTTGTTCGGGCCAGACACTCAACTTCCTGGTGTATTGATAAAAACGGCATAAAATATGCAAATGAGGAAAAAGCGATGCCGAAGTGTCGAATGCGTGCTCCAGAGTTTTTGAACTGTTGAATAATAAGGGATCACAAATAATGGATATCTTTCAAAGCTGAAAATATGAATAATAAATGTATAATCGATTATTTTTACTGGTTGCGGTAGAACGAGTGTTTTATATACGAGTGAATTTATTTTCTTCGGAGTTACGAACAGAGTATGAAACATGATGTACTTTTATTTTGACTCTGGAAAAAATGAAACAGTATGAAAAGTTCGGCAACAGTATTGAACATACAAGAACTTGTTGAATGGCAATCTTAGTAAGATATGAAATCTGGAAGGTAAACAGAATGAATGAAGTGCGTAACAATAAACAAGTTTTAGTGAAAAGAAGAAATGCGTGGACCAGGACCTACTGTTGAATAGTATACGGGGGAAAAAGTGAGACAAAAACAAGAGAGCGGGAGAGGGAACGAGTGACAGAAATAAGAGGAAATAAATATTGGGTGTCATTTTTTATTAATATCAATTGAGCTTGTCTGAAATACATAGCCTTACTCTAGACTCTAGACAGTCTAGGTCTAGACGAATCGCCAAGCAATATTATGTTTATTTAATCCATTATTCACGTTTTGAAAACGATTACAATGCAATAACACTTAGACGCGGATAATTTTCAATGAAAAATGAATGTCAATTCGCAAAATCTTCCGCGATGTTTCATTGGAAATTATTACGATGAATGGTGGGAATTCGTTTGGAGTTTTTCCGTACACAATAGAAAATTCTGTCACTGATTCCTTGAAAGAACAAACCGACAAAAGGAATCCTATAATCTCTTTGTTCGCTTAGCGCTGAACATTTCATTTCGAAGACGAAAACAAGGTGACGTGATGGCGTGCACAGTCGGAAAAAATAAAATTACAAGTTCCGAACGAAAAAGACTAGAATTTGAATATATTTTATTCGTTCAGAACGTAGTTTGGAACACATACATTTGGATAGAAAAAGAAATATCAAAGCCGTTTCCACTACCAACATTTTTCATGGGATGGAAATTGATTTATTTTACTCACTTCACATTACAAATATAAGATTATTCAACGAATACAATAAAAATTCTGTAGCGGACTATGTATTACAAAAAGTGGAATGTTACATTACCGTTTGCGTTTCAAGAAGGGTTATATTGCCATGTGTAATATTCTAAAGCACATTCTTGAAAAGCTGCATTTGTTTGAGAATATTCTAGAAGGAGCGATCACGAGCTTTTTTTTACCTAATTAAGCTCCCTTTCGAGTTAGTCCGAGCTAATTGCGAAAGCTACTCGAAACATTTTCGAGGTTCTTTTCCCTCAGCCCCGAAAAACATATAATTTAATTAAGTAACTCGCATTCGCCTTTTAATATATTCTCAAAGGTACTATTCAGTTTCCGTATACGTTAGTATGGGGACTGCAAGTAAATTTCTGTGTAGACTTCTTGCTTTTACGTAAACAATTTCCTAATTCAGTTCTACGACCTCTGATGTTTGCTTATTTCACAGTTTTAGTTGTCCGCAGTTATTTTCACAGATTCTCATGAATAATTGAGATGTGTATACGGATTCAAGGTGGGTATCATTAATTTTCCACGTGTCTTTGTACAAGGTCTGTTCAAAAATAAGATGAATTTTCATTTTTTTTGAAAAATATTTATTTATTCATCCATTTCCATTTTGTTTCCTTCAAAGTAGTCCCCCTCAAATATATGATATGTCAGCATTTTTTCCAACTCTCGAAGCAGTTCTGATATGCACTTTTTGGAATGTCCATGTCGATTCGGTTTTTATTAACTCACTCAGCGTCCTTTCATAGGTTTCTTCAATCTTGGAAACAAGGAAAAATCTGGGCCAAATTTGGTGAATGCGGTGGCTGAGGCATGATTACGGTGTTGTTTTTGGACAAAAAATTACAAACAAGCAATGACGAGTGAGCTGGTGCATTATTGTGATACAATTTCATCCACTTTTTTAATATTTTCATCGGTTGTTGATGTGCTGGGGTATCCCGGGCGAGCTACATCATTCACATCGTCTCGACCTTTTGTGAAAAGCTTGTATCACTGGTAAACATTTCTGAAAAAACAAACACCGTCACTGTCAACATTTCAAGTGTTTTTTGAGCAGTTGATTCTATTTTTCAAAAAAAAATTGATGCATATTCTTTGATTAATTTTTTCGATAGCAGAAAATCACCGAACAGGCAGAACACTTTCAACTTCTATGCCTCTTACCAACAAACTAAACATGCCAAACTGCTGAAACTGTGAACACATGTTCAAGACGGGGTGTACCAACATAATAAAATAAAAGAATCGCTAATCGAATGTACGTAGCTTGCGAAATTCAAATATTCATCTTATTTTTTCAACAGACCTCGTATGTTGTACTTCTCAAAACTATATGCATTATTGTGATCCAAAGACTGAAAGCATCTAAAGTAGTAATAATGGCTTTCTATATCACATCTTCGACAAAATGTTTCCGAAGGAATGGAAGCCCTATATGGACTCGATATTTCACTATCTGAGTACCTGTATTCAACACATTGTTTGACCAATCTCATATCAACCGATTCAATGATATACTATATTCCGTACTCTGCATGAAAAATATACATTTCCAACACCACGTTTAACCATCAATTGACCACCTAGATAAATTGTAGATATGGAGAATTCATTGGATTTCAACAAACCATTCAAGTGGTCGAAACCGAAACTAAAAAACAAATAATTCTTGAACCAACATCAGAGAGCATTGTTTCGACCTATCAAAAGGCCTCAGTAGTTAGAAGGTAGCATGATTATCTCTCTTCAGGATGACGCCATTTATGGAATTTATAGAAGACTTATTGATAACCAATGACCACAGAGGCATGTTTTGCAAAGCGAAGCTTCGACATGGACCGCTACACGTTTTCCGTCATTCTCTGCAGGTCATTCCTACTTTAGTAGAAGCTTCAACGTATTACTTCTTCTTTCAAAATCATCCAGTGCCAATTTCGAATAGAAGAATGAAAAATTATGTCGTATAGCAGACATATACAATACTCATACAACAACTCACAATAAATATCTAAGATGATGATAAAGTTTTCATAAAATAACAAAGTTAGGACCTTCATAACATAAAGGGTGGTCCTAGAAGTGCCCGGCCCAACAAAGAAAACACAAAAATTATGGAAACAAACCTATTTATTTTTCAACATAATCTCCTTGCAGCTCTATACACTTTTCCCAGAGACGTTCAATAAGTTCGATACTCTTTTTATAACAAAAACTGTCTTGCATCTAAAAATAGCAATTAACTGCCGACATCAGTTTTTCGTCGTTGGAAAATTTTTGACCGTTGAGCCATTTTTTCAAGTTTAGGAACAGAAAATAGTCCGAGGGGGCTAAATCTTGAGTATAAGGTGCATGAGGTTTCAATTCAAACTTTAATTCATTAATTTTGGTCATTGCGATAATGGATTTGTGAGTTGGTGCATTATCTTGATGCAACAACACTTTTTCTTAACCGAATGCGGCCGTTTTTGGTTGATTTCTCCAATCAAATGTTGCAATAAGTTCGCGTAATACTGGCTGTTGAATAGTTTTACCTTTTTTAAGAAATGAAAATTATCCCACGCGCATTTCAAAAAACCGATGCCATGACCTTGCCTGCAGATAGGATGGTCTTTGCCTCTTTTGGAGCTGGTTCTCCTTTTATAGCCCACTGGTATTATTGTTCTTTTGTCTCGGGTGTGAAGTGATGGACCCATCTTCCATCCATGGTTATGAAACGACGCAAAAATTCTACTTTGTTGCTGAACACACAACTGGAACATCTTCACGACACTGTTTTTGCTCGAGTGTGAGCAAACGCGGCACCCATTTCGTACACAGCTTCCTCTTCATTTTCACTTTCGTCGACATTTTCAGATAATATACAATGTACTGCACCTTTTGAATCGCTTACTAATTCTGCTAGCTCGCGCACTTTCAGTCGCTTTGTGGATTTTCGTCGCCGTTTCGGAAGTCGTCACCTCATTTGGTCGACCACTGCGATGTTCGTCTTGGCAGCTCATACGACGTCGTTCAAACTCTGCCACACAATATATAACGATCAAACGTTACATCATTTATAATTAAATCTATAATTCATATGAGCCCACTATCTAGTAATCGAGAGTGAGAATTCAGCATTTGGATCCGTTCTATGAATCAATAACATTTAATTCATACATACGGGAGCATCTTGCGAAGGATAGCCGAACTATCAAACTAAATGCTCATAGCTGAAAGAATTTTATAGAACGCAATGTCAAGTTTGGACCATTTGACATGAATGAATCACGCAAGACCGAATTCGATTTTGCTCGAATGGAAGGGTGACTCTTTCTCTTTTTATAGATCGATCAAGGTAGCAAGACTGATTTTGATTTTTGATCGCCGATTTTGTGACACACGGTTTAAAAATATCTGAACATATCTTCTTTTCCTCAAATAGAGATCGTATAAAGTGTTTCTTACTCTAAACAGAACATCAGGTACGTGAAAGGAGGGTTCCACTAATTATTTATAACAATTTTTTTCGCTATCAAAAATGTCGGTATGCATGGCTTCATGTAATTGATATCCGAATTTATTTTGGTGTATCAACTTACCTTTCACAATTTTGTGAAACGACAATTTCTAATTGTGAGAATTTGACTGCGTTCTCATTTTCTCAGCATTTGGTTACATCAATTTTTTCCGAATAGAGGCTGAAAGCTGTTCTTCATTGAAAAATTGGGAGTAGAAATACAGTACCCAACACGGTATCCTGTAAATCAAGGCTGAAGATGATTCTGGGTGGGTATTGATGCACACATTTTTTTCTCATTTTCAAAGTCTGTAATTGTGTGTTATATCTCACCTAGAGTCATTTTTATCTGAGCCGCCAGGTCCAGTGGGGAAAATTCTTAAAAGTGGAATATTACATCCCTTCTATATATTTGAAATTTTGTACCTCACCTTACCTTACCTTACCTTATCTAATGCCTCCCTGTATTATCGTTTTTTAAAATATATCTATATTGGGTTTTTTAAAATATATCTATATTGGGTCAAATTCCTTCAACTCAGGTTCATCTACTGGAAACTTGGATTGCATAAGAATTCGTGTAATATATTACCTCTTCCTGGGAACTCTTCAACACATTATCAAATGTTTTGACTCAGTACAACAAAAACATATCTTTTGTTATATATTATCTTTTTCTTTTCAAGTCACTTGTAGATATCACAATCTTGGTAATATTTTGTGTTTATTAGCAGACATGGTTAAATTCATGGTTTAAACACCTATGTAAATAGCTTCAAACATATATTCAGTAATGAATAATAGTCTCGACGCTTGTTGAATTATCATTGTAGAATTGTTATTAGAGACTTCAGATGCTAAGATTCATTTGTTTAAAACACCATCTAGTGTATATACGCTGAAAGACTTTAACTGGTTACCACAGACATCCAAGGTTCAAGTGCAGTGTACATTTCTCTGGTCCAATATTAATTTTGTGCATCTCGTTTTCATGAAACGACTCCCACGTTGAACCATCCCTGATTAGTACCCTCCAAGTCGCTCAAGAGGTGAATATTGAAGCCCATCAGTAAACATACCTGATTGGTGACCTCCAAGTCGCTCAAGGTGTGAATATCGAAGCCCGCCACTAAACCCACCTGTCTTCCAAGGGGTGAATATATAGAAGCCCTATAAAAGCGACCAGATAAGATGAAAATAGGATCCCACCGTTACCACAAGACAGAACCAGTTAAGTGACCAAAGTCAGTAACCAGACCAGGTACACCATCTGTGTACATATTTGTGATAAAATTAAACATTCATTTTATTGTATACCATATACATTTGGTTATAGTTTTATTGTTTTGCTCAACATAAAAGGAAGTTACTGTTATCTATTTGAAGAGAAGTTTGAATATTCATCCTTTTAAATAAACAAAAAATTCTGGCGTCCAGCCAAAATTATTTCCAAGACCCTTGCCTGACACATAACACAATCTGAAACTGGCAAGTCAGTCCAAAGAACACCATTCCAATCTCCACTGAATTAGCCTGGCCAATCTGAAGTAACTACTTCGTTGCAAATATTAAACGAATGAGACCCAGAGTAGAATCCAGTTCAGCTTTCATATTGGTTGGGCCGAAGCCTTTCAAATAAAAGTATTGTACCACATAACGATGACCAATTGTCTCCTTTTTCACAAATTTACCGAAAACGTTCGCTATTGATGGCTGCCATACAAATACTAAACAATGCAGCGTCTTCAAACTTGAAATATATGCTTTATATATTTTTGAACAACTACTGCCATTTCTAGTTCAGGCTGGGTAATTCTGGGACTACCCTAGTACGTTTACTTATATGTAGTTTTTTTCTCAAAACGGACTCTTGGAATATTAGCATTTTAAAAAAAAATCTGTATAGTGATGAGTCAATCATTATATTCGTTGATGTATTTTTTATAATTATTTTTTATGAATCAATCTTATATGCAATAGCCGCATATTTGTTAAAGCATATCCAAACTACTCCACTTGTCCTATTAGTCCTAGTATTCCATCACGGAGTTAGGAGCCCCAGCATTCGACAAAATCAATATCTCACCTCCTTTTCTAAATAATTCAGCTTGCACGCCGAAACGGCAACAGAAAACAACCACATCATGTACTCTTTCAAGTGTAAATCCGTACCCAACATCCCTCTCGCCCAACCCTCAATAATTCAGAGGCAACTCGAAGAGGCGAATTGGATTCTCTCGTCCAAACGAACCGTTTCCAATACAAAGAATAAAAATTGCGTCTGGATCGTAACATACTCTTTAGAACTCAAAATAGGCATTTTAGTTTTTGTATGATTCAATGTTCGTATCAAAGTAGTTGTTTCCAAAGTGTTTTTTTCGGGTAATTCAATGTTTACATGAAACTAGTTGTTTCGAGAGGGCTTTTTCTTCCTGTTTGTTTCTAAAAGTTGCTTATTCGCTTGTTGGTTTCTTGCTTTCTTTGAAAGATTTCCACATTTTCAGTATGAAGATGGAGAAGTAGAAAGCCAAAACCTTTTTTTTCCCAAAAGAGCATTGAAAATATTTTGTCAAAAATAAAAATATGATAAAATTGATAGATAGTTAATGAAAATCCATATCGTGTTCAAGATTTTTCGATATTTTCACTAGACAGTTTACAAAACCGCAACACGTGTTTTGCAATAGCTTTCTCAAGCATTTTCATGAATGAAAAAAGGTTATAAATGGAAGAAAAGAAAGTATGAAAACTCTTGAGAAAGGTATCGTATAGCGAAAAACGTATTGCTGTAGTTTATTGTTTTGTAAACTGTCCAGTGTTACCTGAACATAAAATGTCAACAAATGAAATGTGTGATATAAAAATTGAATAGAATTCAACAAAGCTCTAGTCTGCAGGTTAGAATGTGTCTATGGAAAACATTTTATATTTATAACAATTCAAGAGATTGCAGATAAGGTAACCTTTATCTCAACCACGCGACTATCACGGTAGGATTCGGCTGAATGAATATGCGATCACAGGGTATCGTGTCCGCACTCGACCGATGTTCCGTCAGAACTGTCCGTACTACGCTGAAACTCCGTACCTCCCAAGTATTTGTAAGGATATTCAAAGGAACACTCCCCTACGTTATCTTATGCTTGTCTTTTTATCAGGTAGAGAAGAAGACGTCGATGACCAGATGCGTCGCCTCAAGCCTAATCGGTTTCGCTAGCGAATTAAATTGATGACGCGTCATCGGGGATCAACTCAGAAACATTAACAAGAAATGAAGGGAAGAGTTATTATAACTGAAAATATGAATTTGCAAATACATAAAGAGATTCGAAAAAACATGCGGTAGACATTCGAAAATACAAATTCGAGTATTCATTTGGTGAAGGAACAATATAATTTTCTTGGGAAAGAAAGTTTTTGGCTTTTTACTACTCCATCTTGATACAAAAAATGTGGGAATCTTCTTTCCCAAAAGATTAAACACTCCTAATAAAATATAACCCCTTCAATTTAAATAATTTTCTTGTTTCGTCACCTCGAGTGGAGCTTATAATAGTAATCTACTTCCACATCCGCTCTGAAACTCAAAAAAAGATATGGGAATAAAATACTGATTTCAAATGAAAACTGGTAATGCAGATGTTACTAGAATTTTTTTGAAAGAAAAAGTTGTTCCTAATTTTCATCTGAACCAATTCAGAATATCAATTTCCATATATATTTCATTTATATATAAAAGAATACAGGGAAAAAATAGGCCAATATGATTTTTTGGAGAGGAGTTTTTAGTTTTGATAAGACTCACAAATTTTGCTGTTTTGAATTAACATCCTAATCAATTTGTGATATATTTTCAATTATAAGGTTTTCAGCTAATTTGGATATAAGAAGATAAGAAAAGTTGACCAAGTATACATGTTGAAAAGAAGTTAAGTCAGATGAAAACTATCATATGGTGTATAATATGACTCGAATTATTGATTTTTTCACTCAACTCCATTTTTTCCGGTACCCTTTATATTGGTAATAATGCTTGTCACTTCTATTTGAAAAATGTTTTGTAATGAAAGCTGACTTACTCTTTTTCTAGTACCGAAGAATCAAAGAAGATGGATTTCTGAAAAATAAACAAACAGTATTAGACACACTTTCTAACTCAGATAGCAAATTCTATATATTGTAAGAGAAAAAACTAATTAGCCAATGCATTCATTCAAACTACTTCATTTTGAAATTGAAGAAATTTCCTTCGAAGTTGTTATTATTATGAAGAATCGAATGAATCGAAAATTCATTACGATTAATTTTTAAACAGAGTAAACATTCAACAAATGTCTCATTCTCTACCTCTATTTCATTGTAAAATGACAACTATTTTCAGTTCAGTCTACTCTATCAAACTGAAACGATTTTTTAATCGCTCAGAAAATTTGAGACATATAAGTATCGAAGTACGAAGTACGCATTTGATAATATTATTTTGTAAGTAAATTGGCTTCGTCTTACAATATTTCTTTTAACGAAACTTCCCCAAATCGACTAGTAGCATTCCAACTGAGGATGTATTTATGTAATAAAATGCATATTGTGAATGAAGGCTATATTTTGAAAATTTGTAATTAATATCATGAATAGAAATTAGTGAATTTCTCAATCGTGAAGTTGATTCATTTTCACGTAGATAACAACATCCCTAAATATTTGGCTGCAGAAAGACTCTCTATACTAGACGATCCTCCCCCAAGCCAATCCACATCGAATTTTTTTGTATTCCTGTTATTACAATCCATTGATATTAAAGTTGATTAAACTTCACGCAAGCGATAACTACTCTATCTTATTGATTGTGAAAAGTTCTCGAGAAGGATCTCTTTCAAAGCCAATCAATCTGCTCTAGATTTTTCCCTATTCTTTCGTTATTTCCAATCTTTTTTGGTATTATAAAAGGTAGGTACCTGAAATACAAATTTTACCAGGATTATGCATACCAATAAAACAATAATTAA
>WOGR01010596.1:0-10446 GCA_015342045.1 Leptinotarsa lineolata
GAGTAAAAAGCTCCACTTCCTACATAGCCATCTGAACAGATTTCCATAACATTTAGGAGATATGAGCAAAGAGCAGGGAGAGCGTATGCATCAAGATTCACGCTTATCAGGGTTTCTGGGATACTAATTATATGTCTGACTATTGTTGGTCTCTGAATATCCTCAGTCTATCCATCAGAGAAGAGCTTTAAAGCAAACATTTTCAGAACTCAATGATTAATTACATTTTTTTTAATAAATACATGTTTTTCCTGTTTTACATCTACATAGCTGAAACTCAAAAATTTGAGCTGATACAATTCAATTTTATTCCCCTAAAATTAGAGTACAGATTATGCAATCTTCACATATTGATTTTCGAAATAAATTTCTAGATCGACCGCATTAGCCTAGGCAAAGATTGTCTGTCTGCCATGTGCTCGATCAGAAAAATTTAGAGTTAAGTGTACCTACATTGTATGACATTAGTAGGTAAAATAAACTAAATATCTGATATCAAAAATTATACATCCGGATGTGATCAACACAGGGGACAGGATGCTTAAACGATGGTAATTTTTTTTAAGGTTGATTTTGTATTCAGAATATCATAAAATTTCTTAGAATGATTCATAACATATTTTTTCGTTTCAATATTTGTATAATAGTTTGACATCTAATATGTTTGCTTCCTGATATAGCTTATCGGTGGAAAAACGTTTATTTTTTTCCAGGATGGTTTTTGATAGTGTATTTTCTGTTGTTTGTATAATGTTCAGTGTGTTGTTGAACGCTCCACGCCATATTGTGATGCAGTAAGACAGGATTGATTCGGCTAGGGAGTTCTAGAGCATCATGAGGTTTTTTCTGGAGAGGATGTCTCTTGGAGAATAAAAACTGTGTATAAGTTTTCTAAGGCGTTTATTTACATACATGATATGATCAGACCATCGTATGTGTTGGTCTACGACTACCCCTGAATATTTAATCGATGACACTTTTTCAATAGTAGAACACCCACTTATGTCTTTGTGACAGTTTATAGAGTGTAGTTTCAGAGACAAATTATGTGGTTGACTAATGACCGTTGGTGTAAAGGCAACAAATTTAGTCTTATCAATATTTAGAGTAAGCTTATTTAAATTCAACCATGCATATATATTCTGTGAATTTGTTTCGGTGGTGTATTTAGCATCCTCCCAATTCTTTCCCACGCAGATCAAAGCCGTATCGTAAGTATAACAGATAAGGTGTCCCAGACCATCTATTTTTGCTAAACTTTTCATGTACACAAGTGTTGGGCCCAATACACAAGTATTGGGCCCAACACTGTTCCTTGAGGCACCCCGATTTTCAATATTGACAATTATAAAAATTACCTCTTTACTTGGAAAAATAATTTCCCAAATAGCATTTGTGACACAACAACAAACATAAATAACCACAGCTTAAATTAAAAACTATCACTTTCTAGCGACTGTTATGGTCACTGACACTTCAGCTACCAGTTGATGGAAATAATGATAACGAAAAACAGTTTGACTAGGAGCTAAGACAAAACCATAAGTCAAATGAACTTAGCTGGCGATTGATAAACCGGCCCTAACACTCTTATATTAACGTACAGCCGAAGCTACTAAACCTAGAATATGCAGGTAGGTTCTTTGTATAGCGTAAATAAGCATCATCGGTAACCTTTACAAGTACCGTTGTAGTACTATGTCCAGGGGGAAAACCAGATTGTGTAATGGATAAATTTTTTTTTTATCAAGTATATCTTTAATTTGAATGGCAACTATTTATTCCCTCAAGATTTTCAGAAATGGCAGATAAGATAATTGGTCTAAATTGTGACGTTGATGTGGGATTATTTGACTCAGGAATTGGATGAATGAAATATTTTCTCCAGGTATCAGGTATTTTTCATCGGGTAGGTAATTGATAACAAACGTTGATAACTTGGTGAGGTAACGTTTGACAGCAACATTTTCAAATTTATTCCGTCTGCTACACATGCATTAGTTTTAATGTTGCGTGTAATGTTTTCAATTTGTTCAACGGTTACAGGGGTTTGCCGCTTTGTTCATAATATTGATCCAACAAATATATTTATTATCATCCATAGCTACTGCAATTAGGTTATGCTTCCAATGAAATAAATAATTCAGGTGATTAGGATAATTAAATTCATGGTATACTCTCGTTCATGTATGTATACTCACATATAAAAGTTTTTTTTTCTGAACATTTAATAAAACACACACACTCAGTAATTTAATTATTTATTTATTCTATTCATCTTCAGACCTCGCACCGCGAGAACCAACCCATATAGCACGATGTTAAGTGTCTCACCTTCATCAGGAGTACATGAGAATTAGGAAGTAACGACGACACAATCGCGGCTGTAGTGACCAAAGAAGCCTTCTGAAGGTTGGGATCTGAAATGGTTGTAATGAAAAATTATTTTCAGAGATATACCGAATTGACACTGAACCTCAATGATAGAACCAGCGGGGACATACTCGCTAAAGATTGAAGTGAATTTACATGCACACACATAGTTTAAATCATTGGAATTATTGAATAACATAAATGGCGATCCAAATTTACTTAACTCTTTGAGTACGGAATTAATTTTTCTTGGAAAAAAACACATTTTTTTGGAGTAATGTATTGATTGATATATTTATTCACAAAGTAAAAAAAACGATGAATCGTGACAAAAAAATATGATATGGTTATCTCAAGTGACCACTAGGCATTACCTAGACAAAGACAAAAACAATTCTTATTGTCTTTGGAGCACAATTCCACATTGCACGTAGAACATATCCAAACAGTGCGGTGTAGTTCTTTCGTAGTGCTGTAATGTGCAAATCCTCGTGAACTTATATGAACTGGCATATGCAAGTTCTTATCAAATTTCAATTCCTGTGGCACGATAGTTTTGAGTTTGTTAGGCATATTTTCATTCCTTTTCCAAGCTCGCTTTGATTCCCCAGAAATAGCACCTATTAGGCCAGAAACCACAGAAAGTCGAAACTCTTTCAAGGTCATTTTACTTGGTAATCGGAACTCTAATATGATATGAGTTCACCACTGTAGCATCCACAAAGTACCAAAATATTCGGTGCCACCATTTCCTTGATTTGCGATTTATTTCGTAAAGTGATTTTAACTTATCGACATAGCCCATGTGACGATTATAGGTATTACCAATTATTGGACATGTGACTTCCTCTCTAGAGCCAGAGCCACCTTTCCTTCTTCTAGAAACACTATTCAACTCTGTAGGGTCATGAAAATTAGAAATGAATAGAACTGCTTTTTTGTCCATCCACTTGAGGGCCACTAGTCTGTATTTGGAAACTATGAATCACCACGTCTCAGCAGCTTGTCATCTCGTAAGTCAGTTGGCATCTGCTTACGGTTTTTTGAGAAGTTCCAAATGCATATTTTTTGTTAGAAAGTAGGTGTCTTGAAGGTGTACAGAATAGAAGAAGTTATCAAAGTACACCTTCTGATTCTTAGCAACTAACTCTCTAGAAAGATCTTTGATGACTCGTTTTCCTAGTGTCTTTTCAGTAAGATCACCAACTTTGCTAGTATATATTTGAAATCGTGAGTCATAACCTGTCTCATCACAACGTACCAAGACTTTGTAGCCCCCCCTTTGTAGTTTCTTGAGCTGACCAGTTGTCCTCAAAGGGTTAACTGAGTTTTAACGTTTATGAGATACCCATATAGAGATTATTTAAATGATCGTGTAAATGTATTTACTATTCATATTTTTAATTTTTCAGATCAGAACATCCGAACGAAAAGGTATTCAAATGCGCAAAATGTGAATCTAGTTTCACAATGATAGCTTTTCTCAAACAGCATGCCAAATCTCATGCCATTGAGGTGAAGAAAGAACATGAGATGAATAAAAGAAGCGAAAAGACAAAACAGAAAAGAGAATATCGGTCGAAAGTGAGAAGAGAATATCGTCATACAGACCTTTTCAAGAAAGTTAAATCAAAAATGAAAGGACTTGATGGTATGTTTAAAAAACGAAGTTTGTTGAATACTGGGCGACACCAGGATTCTATAATTCGAATGTCAAACCACACTCTCAAACATTTAAATATTTGTTGTTACATTTATCTATTGTAAAATGAGTGTAAATGAACATTTCAACAAAGACAATTCTACTTCAAGTATAAAGAATATTTTAGTTGAAGGGTAGTCTTTGCTGACCAGTTAAGATACTAATGTTGAAAAACTTTTT
This sequence comes from Leptinotarsa lineolata, assembly GCA_015342045.1. Classification (NCBI taxonomy): domain Eukaryota; kingdom Metazoa; phylum Arthropoda; class Insecta; order Coleoptera; family Chrysomelidae; genus Leptinotarsa; species Leptinotarsa lineolata. Next base: position 4,256 of record WOGR01010596.1, read on the forward strand.
GGGTAAGCGAGAAACGTGTACTCTTATCACACTATATTTCCAAAGTTTTGATGGTTATTACTATCATCTTCACAGAGAATAAAAAAATGTTTGAGATAAATATATAAGATCAATGAAGAGTCTACGTCTACAAGATTACTCACAGTGGGAGTAAGGATGATCTCAATATATGTTCGTAAAAAGATTTATCCAATATGGAGTGAAAAACACGATTTTTTGTTTAAAAGGAATTTTTCGTGTTAACCACATGTCACAAATGGCACTATGTGATAATTTGTCAAAATTTTCAAACCAATTACTCCATCGAGATGTCAAAACACGCGTTTGAAATAACGAATTTTCCTGAAAAAAGTAACCAAAAAGTCGAAGATGAATTATTTAAAGTTAGAGAAGTAGTTCACAAAATGAAAGAACTACCAGGTGAAGTTAAAGGGGTTTTGGATGGAGCACACCCTTTCAGCGACCTAGTAAAAAGAGGCGAAGATCAGTTGAAAAATGTAGGGCGTGTCATGGAGGAAGTAGACAAATTGAAAAAGACAAACTCTAGACCACCCATGTGGCCAGTCAAGTGGTACTCCTTGAGCAGGTTACATCTGTATTGACAAAGATAGTGATATGAGCAGCTGGGTCAGTCATCAATTCAAGGCAGCTGTCAACATCGACGCCTGAATGAGAATTAGAAAAAGCCACCGTCTTTATTCTAGTACTGCGATATCAAGCACTGGAAATACTTCAAATCAATCCAGAGAGTAGCCAGAATGATTACCAAAGGACTATAGAAAGTTTGGAAATGTGTTATGGATATAGTCGAAGTAAACGATATTGTGCACACTTAAAGTTGCCGGCTGCGAACTAGTCCACGTAGACTGTAGAATTGGCGGTTCGTATTGGATAATTGTTACTAACCGAGTTTTATGATTGGCTGAAGAGTCATAAAATTACGTACTGTACGTAAAATAGTCAAAAACAAGCTTTATGAACGCAAGACGCGATGTAATATAGGATTACCAAAACCTATAGATGTTTATTTAATAAAATCATTGAAAAAAATTATATACGACTGTTACAAAAGAAATGAGACTCCTACAACTGAAATCATAAGGAAGAAATTGAATACTTCCAGCCATAACGTGAGCTGCTGTGACAAAACTGTTCAGAATTGGATAAAGAAACTAGGATTTATATTTAACATAATAAACAAACGTCAAGCAGTTATGGAAAGCAGAAGAATAGTGGAATTGCGTAACAAATACTTAGAAAAATATTTAAATATAGACAAGAACAACGGCAAATTTAATAAGAAGGTAATAGAGCTAATTAAAGAAGAAGTATCTAATGTTATCGAAGAAGACTGGCAGAAAAGGATTAAAAAAGTAATTTTTGTTGAAATATGGAAATTGGACACTTTCATAATAATGGTGGAAATAAATTCATTATTGATTTAAATGACAACAGTGATAGTGAGACAGAGAATATGACAGAGAAATTATCAGAAGCTTTCCAAGAAAGTTAGTGAAGTATCACCAAAAGCACCAGGAAGAGCACCAAAAGAATTTGTACGGCAAATTGCACCATGCCTTTGTCTTTAGGAATATTGCTCACATATATGTAGCTTCGCCCCTAAGAATAGATGAGGCTGATGGATTTAATTTAGAAATTCAGAAAGATGAGGAACGTTTTTCTTTTCAGTAGATACTTTCACGGAATGTGTTCGACTGACACACTGTTTTTAATGAATGCAGTATCTCTAGGAAATGCGTTGCAAATTACCGCTGCTCGTCGTTTCATGGTTCAACTATCTCAATATACCTCAAACACTCTTTAATGGTGTTTTTGAGCATAGCTTTCTTCTGAAATAAATTTTCTTAGACGGAATTTCCAAATTAATGTAATCTACAATAAATATGATGCAACTGGTTTTTACTTGATAAAAATCCACGATGAATACATTTAATAACACTCTTTTGTGATATTTTCATGAAATAGTTTACAAAATTGCAACAAGTTATTTCATAGCTATTTTATAATGATTTACACTAATTCAAATCATCAAATATTTTTGCACAGGCATCATTGTCATGATTTTTATGATTTTTTTGCAGTGATATCGCATCTACATTTAAAGAAATATATACTTTTTACATAAAATAAAGTTATCACTTGATACAACCTATGCCATGGTCTTTTTTTAAATATTTCACATTCAGGAAGATACGACATCTCCCAAAAAAGCTCAACTATTACATTAATCTATTAACGACATGGCAATAATGATTAACTTTTCAATCCAATTTTAAGTGAATCCATTTTAGTAAAATTATCATTCATACTCATACATAGAAATCTTCATTGGAAAATAAAAGATGACATTTGATTGCCCAAATAATAATACATGTGCTTAACCAAAACTAGGACTGATGATTTTTTCTTTATAGCACCAATAACATGCAAACATTGTTTGAAGACACTGAAAGACTTATATCAATATAGGAATCATCTTCAAACGCATGTGGCTTTGTATCGCTTTAAATGCAGATTTTGTGAAATGACTTATTCTTCCGCTAGAAATAAAGATAGACATGAAAAATTGCATAAGGATCCAAACTATAAGTTCAGGTATGTTTCTGCTATTTTGAAACCTTCTATTTTAATTCACCTCCCAAGTCCTTTCAGTTTTTATTTATGATTACGAATTGAAACATTTGCAAATTTTTGAATTGTTTTAGATGTGGTGAATGTTGGAAAGTGATGAAAAGTCAAGAGGAATTAGATGATCATATGGAACACCATGCTTCGCAACCAAAGAGGTATCAGTGTGGTGATTGCTTTGAGTTATTTAGTCGAGAATATCAGCTTAGGTCTCATATAGTAAATAAGCATACTCCAGAAGGTGAAGTCGAGGAAGCCAGGGAAGATGTAATCATAGATGCCTTGCTGGATTTTGCTGTGTGAAGCAATCAATCATCAGTTGTACAATGTTCTCGTCTACAATTAATAAATTGATTTTTCATAGGTCGTGTTTTCATTTTTATACCTTTTGGTACAATATCACCTAAAGTTGAAGAATGGAGAAAATAACTACTATTTATAAAAAAGAATACAACACTACAAGTTTACTACTGTATCTTTACATATACACGCACAAAAAATTTTAAACATTCTGTAATATAAAAATTTATCTAAATTTTTTTGCTGTTTCTGGTATATAACCTTCCACAATCTGAAAAATGAACAAAGGTAAATCAATAGAGACTTACAGCTTACTCACTTACAGGACAAATTAACTTTGGTCTATCTACAATGTTGGTTTTATAATACCGTATTTTTCAGACGAAAATTACATATTTATGAGAATGTAAATCTGGGGAAACAAGCAAATAAATAATACTATAATCCTCTCTCTTTTAGTCATCTTCCTTGGAAGCTACGTGTAGTGTAAAACAATCGCAATTTATAAAACGTTTACAATTTCAGTTCTTGGACAGTAGATACTTTTCTTAATATGTTGGTCTAGTGGTTCACATTACGATAGAGGTGTCATTCGATTCATATTGTCACATAGAAAGTTTAAGGAAAACTTCGAAAAGGCGATGAAAAAAAACATAAAAATTGTGAACAAATTAGTATTATTTATAATTTTTACAGAGCCCTGAAACTAGAGCTAAAAACGGGTAGTCTGGCTTTTGCACACGATGCGTCAATCTGACATAGCAACAAAAAATATTTAAACTTATTAAATATGAAAATTAAGGAAAGAAAAATTCATCTAGTTTTGGAATACATCGATGAACAATAATACGCGGTTGAGAAATTTCTATCCCAATTTGTTGATTAATAATTTTTTATAAACTGAAAGTTAACATAAAAATCCTGATAATTAACAAATTAAAACCCTAGAATTTTTTTCACTTGGTGAATAGGCTAATAAGTAGTTCGCCGTTGCAAAAATAACCAAAATTTTGATTTTCCACTTTTTTATTTACAATTGATAATTGAAAAAAAATAAAACTTTTTTTCCTAAATCTTTATTGTTTCGATATCAAACAGTTAAAAGCTACTTATTTTTTACTGTTATTGTTTGAAAAATTGTTATAAACAAAAACATAGCTTGGGTAAATCTAAAAATTATTTTGCGTACTATACTTATTGATGAAAATTATGATTTTTAGAGAGAAAACGGTTCCTTTAAAAATTTATTTGTTGCTAAAAAATGCGTTTATTTATTAACAATCGTTTAATGTCACCAAATATTGAAATCGAGGTACCATTTTCTCTCTAAAAATCATAAATTCCATTGTTCTTTGAGATTTGAAAGAAATTTTTTCGTTTTTCATTTGTTTATTTAAAAAACAATTTGTTATAAATTACTTAATTTTTCCATTTAATTTTTTAAAATAATTAAGTAATAAAAGTGGCCATGTATTTGAAAAAAAATATTTTTTTATATAGCTTTTAACATTATTATGCCTTGAAACTTGTCTTCCCTTGAATTGCCAATACTTTGCCGTTGAGGAAAGCAACGTTTGCTGGGACGTTTTCTACTCTCATGAGAAATTTCTAGCTCTTAGGTGATTTGGCGTGCTAGTTTGGACGAGCCATCTCTTATCTAAAGAAATATATGCTTGCTAACTGGTCGGACCAATTCGATGCATTTTCGAGGAATAACTATATAAACTGGAAATACACGCCTTGTGACGTATGATTCCAATTCAGTTTCGACATTCAAGCCACGATTTTATGATAAGTTGCTTTTGTAAAGGTCTGTAACCTGCCGTGGTTACAGATGGCGTGGATAGTCAGCGTATTCAGAACTGCTGTTTGAGATATTTTTGGCATAAAAAAGCAGGCAGAATTTCTCATAAAGTTGAATGTCCTACAGGTGTAAACTACATACCCTTTGCTACTTTTACAAACTTTTGAAATACAAGCAGGCCATCTATCTCCATGATGAAGTCATATCACCATTCTTCGACATAAAAGTTTTTTATATAATATCGCCATTCACATGAATACTTTCAAGATAACCAACTACAGTAGGTAGTGTTTCTTTTTGAAAAAATCCATGACTGAATATTTGCGTGAACTACAAAAATGAAAATTAAATAAAAATATCTACCAACTCAGCAAAAACTAAATTACGGCATCGTCATGCAATCTAGCGGTTTCATGACCTAAAGGAATATCTGTCCTCGTAAAGTGAAATTAAAAAACTATCTTCTCTCTCTCTCTCTCTCTTTTCTATATTTCTCTTGCTTTTCTCACGCCTTCAAGTTTTCTGTGTGCCAGTCACTAATTGTTTTAAGTAGAAGTTTCGTTTGTAGTAAGGGTTTGAGTGGACCAGTTTCCCTCACCTTTTATTTACCTAGTTCTTTAAAATTTGATATTGAAGATTGTTTGTGTATTTGTAGTAAATAATAAACGTATTATTATTATATCTCTGGAATACATAGAAAAAGCGAGTTTTGCTGTTTATGTATGTCCATATATCTATAATATACACATGTATATACATATATTAATTTTCTTCGAATATTTGAATTTCTGGCTCATTAGCTGTCATCAGTACGATATAGCCAAGTGCAAGGTTAGGTAACACTTGATTGCAGCAACAGAAGCCAGCCACACTTTATGATTTTGGTTAGGTCACCTTGGGTTGGAGCCAGAAACACATGTCTGCTGTTTGCATATTTTCGGAGTGCTTTGTCCAATAATTTTCAAAATTTTGGGTGTAGGTATATCAAATCCACTCACAAAACTATCATCCGTTTCATATACTGGACCCGGACGTCACGCAGGTAGCTAAAGCTGCCTTCGTGGTGATTTTAGTAAAATCTCCAACCCGAGGTGACCTAACTGAAGCCACAAAGTTCGGCTGGCTTCTGTGCATTTGTGCTGTTTTCTGCAATCAAGTGTTGCCTAACCTTGCCCTTGGCTATACCGTACTGATAACAGCTAATGAGCCAGAAACACGTGTCTGCAGTTTGCATATTTTCGGAGTGCTTGATTTCGTACTGTTATTCCAAAACATTATGTATATTTTTGGACTTGGCAAAAGCTTTAGACACTGTTGACCACGACCAGTTGTTGGAGGTATTAAATAAATCAGGAATACGGGGAAAAACACAACTACTTTTCAGAAGTTATTTGGGCAATAGAAAGCAAATAGTGAAAGTAAACAATACTCTCAGTTC
>WOGR01010597.1:0-10860 GCA_015342045.1 Leptinotarsa lineolata
GATTCCCCGCCGGGACATCGTGCTGGGTAATCGCACGTTAAAAGGTAAGGCCTCGTTAATCCATTGATCGCACAAGTTTCGACTTCTGAGGGTTGACGTTCGTCAACTGGTTAACGGAACGAACAACAACAACAATTTTTTATTCATGTGTTTATTGTGAAATGGCAAGTCCGTAAATAAATAAATAAATAAAGCTGAAAAACATACTGGCAAGCTATAACTCTGAAATTCAGTAATTATAATGATAAGTATAGAGTGATAGGTATGGAGTTTCTTGACAACAAGTGCGGGCTTATATCTATCGACATAACGAAGCATTACGAATGCTATATTACCATCTTTGGCACTCCTGTGGTATCGCCGAGACACCGGCGTTTTCTTACATATTGGTGATATTGGATCTTTTATGGAAAATGAGAAGTATCTAATTAATGAAAACTATTCATTTCTCACTCTTAGGCTCAAATAAGCCAACTGCGCAGTTGTTTCGCTTGTTTTGATGGTTGTTTTGGTTATTGGTGTCCTTGGTGGAATGATGCCCTCCCTATTCTCAAATCTCGAGATCATGCCAACTTGCCGCACTAAGGCAGAAATTTCGGGGAGTTGTCATTGATTGGCATGTTGACTGATTGGAATGTATTGGCGTATTTCTTCGAGGTATTAAATAAATAATAATAACGAATGTATTCGTCATATTAAAGCGTCATGATAATAACATTCCATAGAAAATTTATATTGGTAAATAAAAATGGATTCACAAAAGGATAAATTCCTGTGCGTTGTTACAATATTTCGTGAGTGAACTCTCTTGCCTAACATAGTTGAATACTTTGTCAATAACATGCTCAACAACCCAAGAGTGTCGCTTGAGCAGTTAAATCGTTCGAAATGTTCAAAACGCTAGCTCAAAAACAACAAAGCGTAGTGATGGAGCATCAAGGTTGCGTTCATAAACTCACTCAGAGTATGATGATCCTACTCATAATCGTTCAAAAACCTACTCCAGTATAAAACTCATGTGCTAATTGGAAAAAATTCTATTCTGACAGTTATGATATATTTCAATGCATTTATAGTGTAGTACATATAAAAAAATCGGTCTCGGGACGCCCGACAAAAGTGATAACTTAAACTAATCTAAGTTGAACTATTCAATATTGAAATTGTTTAACTCGAGAAAAGCCTATAGGTCATTACTTGAATTTTATCTACATTGATATGATACTATGAGGGAAGGTTATTTATCAATAAAACCTTTTATTGCTTATTTTGTGTACGTACATATATTATAGCTACCATAAGCCAATTGTTAGTTTTGTAGAAATAAATAATGATACTAACAATGTACATACACAAAATTAGTATCATCATTTTTGAATAACGTTTCACAAAATAAAAGAATATGACGTGCTTGCTGGTTAGATATGTATAATACTGTCAACAGTATATATCCAGCGCACGCTAAACTCTGAACGTTTCTGTCCAACGCTCCGACGAGACAGGAGAAGCTGACGTATGCATGAGAGAAAGAGAAGCCGGACAAACTGGCGCCGTTACGTTAAGTAACGAAGCGTAAGGATCAATAATTTACCTACTGGAATAAGGACTTGGTGATTGGTTACTTCGGTTTCTCAAAACTGACAAATAACACCAGTTATTTGTTATTTACCAGCAAAATGAATTTTAAATGGTTGCAGAGAGCATAAGATGACAATATTTTGTAAACATGTAGTCGTACTTTGCTCCATCGGTATCGATAGGAGTAAGATTATGAACCCAAACCAGGTAGTGCAGTTTGGACCTACGATAGGTATTACCAGTGGTGCTAAGCTGAACCACAAAGTCAGTGTCCTTAAAGAATAATACGGAGTATGAGTAATTAGTCGAGCGGGATGTTAGTGCCTGTCAAATACGAACAGAACACGTCTCGCTGGCATTAATATGTTCAAGTGTTACAAAGATTAATTCACGATGGACCACTTAATGAGAAATCGCCGTCTGTGTTTTCCTGCTACAACCGCTGCAACAGGCAACTAGACAAAACTCTTAGCTATGATTTCATCTAGGTTTCTCATTCAGTCGTTGAAATCAAAGCTCGGCTTTGCAACAGATGTTCGGAAATCCTTGTTCACGTTGGATGATTAAGTTTTGAGTTTTTTATCGATTCCGTTAATAAGGTCTTCGGATATATCCATACTCTCTTATGATCCATATATATCTGAAAGAGCCTCATTGCTTTTTTGGTACAGGTTGAACTCCAGTTGCCTTCTATTCTGAACCCAGTCAAAGGATAAGTTGTACAATCTATAAGGTATAAGGTTTTGTGTCATAATCATCTTTATTGTAATTAGAAGATCGGATTCCTCCTTTAGAGTTGGAATTTGTATCAGTATTCTCGTTGTTAAGGAAATAACCCATGATGAAATTTGTTATAAAAAATATTTCTTAACCAGTCAGTTACGTTGTTTTTGCTTTCTTTCTGACATTCCTTGTTATTTTTCTACACTATTATCAGAATTGACTATTCACCACATTTTTCAATTAATACGAGCCTCCAAAAGCATAATATCTTTCCCCTTGACTTCTCCACCCCCGTGTCATATATTCGACGTAAATTGAGTACGAGAGTGACTGAACGCGATAAGGCTTTTGTGAATGTCCGATACGCTATTCATTTACACCTGTTACTAAAGCGTGCTTCTTGGGCCTTCGCATTCACCTTCAATTAGCACCGATGACAGGTCTATTGTACGGAGCGACGGATGGATAGGCGATATTAGCAGGGCATTGTGCGAAGGAATCCCAAGTACCGAGGTTTATTTGAATTTATGGCGTCTGACGGTTGTTCTAGGTATCTAGGTTGTTTTGGTCTGACGAAAAATCGGAATAGAAGGATGTTACGAGCTTGTGGGTTATATTGGAATGTTTTTCATTGTTTATGTTGTTGAGTTACCAGACAACAGACAGAATTGTCAGTTGGAATTCTATTTATTACTTCAATGTATGGGAAGTATCACATTTTTTTTGGAAATTTGTCGAAATCTCTTGGCTCAAAATGGGTTGAAATAGGCTACTCGAAACTTATGAATATTGAGTTCTCACCATTCAACATACGATTCCAAGTACGAATATCTATCGTATTAGAGTTGGGATCAAAAGAACGTTCACAATAGCGGCAGAATAAATGAATGGAATGAATCACTTCCACTAAATAAGCGGCCACCGTTTTCTTAATGATATTTTTTCTGATATATTATTGGACTGCCAGTATTTTGGCAATTTTTTCATCTCCTCCATTCAATAATTACAGACTATTGTAACACTTACTCCTTAACATTTTCTCTTGATACCAATGTGATTTTTTTGTTATACTTGAATTTAGTTATTGAATTTTACTAATGACTTGATTACCGATAGTTATTAACAACTCTGAGAACCAGCTCAATGAGAATGAGGGTGTCATCAATACTTCTTTTGCTCTTATGACAACCTTATCCAAAATCTTTCAAATATTGACTAATTTTCGTTAATAGAAATCACTAATAATTCTAACTCATCAATTCGCTGTTACTATAAATTTTATTTCTTTTGAATATCAGGTCATAGGTATGAAAAAACGTTTGCCAAACGTTTATTATAATATGGTTCGTATGGCCAATTATTATTTTGAATAATTTTTGCCCCGTTTAACCAATTAATTTTGACAAACTATACTCCTGATCTATTTCTGAAGTTTTCACTTTTGTACTTTCTTTTAAAAAAACGAGCAATATTTTTGGTTGACTCCTAAAAGTATCTAGCTTGTTTCTACATTTTTTTAAAGAATTGAATCAGTGAAATCAGTAAAACTGTAAATGAGATATTTAAGAGTATGTGAAAGATACTGATAGCTTTCGCTACTTCATGATGATATGTATGTGTCAAAGTTTCATAAATAACAATACTCAGTTAAAATGGTGTGGAAAACTGTGAAACCATGTTTATTAATAATTTGAGTTATATATAAATGAATTGCAGATTGTTTCTGTTTATAATTCATTTCCCAAACTATATTCAACGATGATTAATATTTCTTCTTCAGATGATTGTGTCGCGAGACAATAAAAACTCTATGGAAATCCATATTTTGAATATATTTAAAGACATTTATGAACGTTTTTGCAGGCATTTACCTATGAATATTTCGAGTTTTTCACTTATACGTGCAAACAGTATTTGTCAAGAAATATATCTCACAAAATGAGATTGCCTAAAACGCTTTCTCGTAATACACCTCATCAACAGTTACATTACATAAATAGCCTTCATTATGTCTGCCGAACAACAAAAGATTCTATTCTTGGAGTTGGCATTCAATGTTCTAACAACGGAACATATATTCTAGATATATTATTTTCAACATTAGATACACTTTATATCTTAAAATATTTAGACATTTCAGCAACTTTTCATGTAATTGAATAATAGCAACAACGAATTCATGACTCCTGTACTTTTCATTTCGTTTCTTTACTCCCACCCTGCAGAAAAACATATTATGAAACCCAGCTCGAAATTTGATATTCTAGAATCAATTCCTCACGATTTACCTTGACTGTGAAAAACGGGGGAAAACAAGACAACAAATCCTTTCGATAACACCGAGAAAAAGAAAATTCCATGTCCATCCCTCTGCTTGAAAAACGGACCCGTGTTCAATTCCTATTCACAAGCCGTTTTTCTTCATTCGTCCGTTATAGCTTTGCTAAACAAGAAAAAGTATCGAGACCGATGATTGGGTGGCCAAGAAACAAACACCAAAAAGAGGACAGTGTCTATTAGTCGTTGTATAAGACGAACACGTTCGGCAATTTGTCCCCTTCGAAGTCTACTCGAAAAATAACCTCGTGATGTGTCTCAAAGACAGGCAAGGAGGTAAAAAAAACAATGAATAGATTGCACCACAGGCGAGCTCTGATCTCTTGTTTGACGCTTGAATATAAATTTGTTTGTTGTGAATAATCTAACTCCTTGGTTTTCCCATAGTCTCATTCTTAGATCTTTGCAAGTATGCTGGCAGAGAATATGTTATTTACTTAATGGAAAAAATAAATGTATTATTTCAAATGTGCAGAGTTAAATGAAATAAAACTTTCGGCAAAGTGAATATATTTATGTGTTCGTCATGATCTGATATAGTTAGTTATTGTATTAATGTAGTTGATATATTCTCTTTTGACTCACATTGTCCGAAGATGAAACAAAACAATTACAAAAGTAGTTTTTCAATTCCAGAACAATTCATTGGATTTAAAATAAGTGCAAAACACTTATGTAATTTAGTTAGGATAATCATACATTTTTCATTAATGATACATGGCTAAAAAATTATAACAGACATCAGCATCACTTATTGAACTTCATTCAAAAAAACTACGAAAACAAACCATGAACCAGGTCTATCCAACTTCAAGAAATGATAGTAAGCGTCGAGGATGTTGACATACTTTACTGAACCCACCTTTAATGTCGCTCATTTTCTGAAAAAGACTCACGGAATAAATAATAATTTGAGAAAATTCATTAAAAAATATGGAGACAAAACACCAGTGTTATATAAATCAGAATTCTATAAATTGACTTGTGGTTCTTGCACAAAAATATATATATTGGCCAAACGGAAAGACTTTTTTTCAAAATAATGAAAGAGCATGGGAGTTTCTTAAATTTTAACACCAAATCCACATTTAAAAACCATTTTTCGACAGAGGAGCATGAGTTCAATCACGACTATGACGTATTATATTTGGAAGAGAAAGGTTTGTTACTCAAACTTGTCAAATTTGTTTCCTAATGTTCAAGTCAACGCACCTGGAGAAGGTAATGTATAGTAAATCAAGCTTTACCGTTTTTCAGTCTGATGAGTGACAATGTCACACTAATAATATATATTACTTCAATAAGTATTGACCAAGTTTAACGTACCCATAAACCTTTTACATGACAAAAATATTCGATTCATTCTACCAGATTCATCAGAGCCGTATATTTCTTCGATATTTATAGAGGCAGGAAGTTGGTTCCTTACTGCTTATGAGGAGTCCTGTAACAACGACTAGAGTGTACAGACATTATGGAGTTTTATGCTTCACAACTCGTAACCCTTATCAAATAAATGTTTACTATTTCAAACTGATATTACTATCAGTACCATGTAGATTGTTGTAAGTAGAAAAACATGTTATATGCTTGGGAATAAGTGATGTTGATGGATGGGGTACCTGCCTGTGGATTTTGCTTCAATCCTGCCCCAGACCTACTTGGCTCCTCTTTGGAATTCATTAACCTCTCATTAGACAACTTGACATCGAACATTCTTAGATTAACCTCAGACATTTTTTTGGATGAATTTGAAGAAACTGTTATTTACTTTTGTTATTGAGTGTCGTTGTTGAAAAAGCTCTTGCTCTCGTTTTTAATTTATCCGGTATCATCTTTTTCTAATTTTTGTTTCTGGTTTAGTTGTTGAAGTATTAGTTGAGATTCTGCTCTTTCTTTTCGTACATTATTCAGTGTCTGTCTTGACGTTCAATTACACTTTGCTATTTTCTGGACAAGATAAATAAATACTTTTGTTTTGGTTTTCTCTTTTGTTCTCTCCACAATATTATGTCTAGTAAATATTATTTCATGTTTTTTGTAACTGGATTCTATCTTTTCTGTTATTCCTTTGCTTCAGTGTCAATAAATGCTAGAATATTATATTACTAGAGTCGTTTGAATTATCTGAGTCAACACAACTCACTTTGTATACTTATATTTGAATTTTCATTTGTTTGGTTTCTACAATTGTCTTTGCACAAATGAAGAGCTGTTGTTATTTCATTAGAAATTATCTTTAATGACCGACTATAGTATTCGGACATTACGATCCTCAAATATGTGGATAACGGTAATCCGCACCATCAGTTTGAAAATCCCACGTAAAACTCATTGTTTGCTTTCTTGTAAATTGTGAACTTCACACAAAGAATAAAGAGTATAAAGTTCGTGAGAATCTCAAGCGCATGCAGGCAAATATATTCAAACACGGCTGGTTTTACGTACTCAAACCGTACGTTTTAGCGAAATACGACTAGGTAGTGACACTGCCGGCATAAATCCTAACTTTTTTTGCCTAACCGTTAGCCCAAGACTTCTGGTGTAGATTACTGCATCATGCCTGGAATATTTTCGAGGATTAATGGTTGAGATTTGTGATTTCCTTAGTAGTCAGTGTCTACAATTTGAGATCGGTTCCAGCATTTAAGAAAATTATCTATATAATATAAAATTGTAGCTCCATGGCTTTGCTGGCACTGACCTCGAAAAAAAAAATTTTTAGATTGGTGTCGTGTATTTACAAAAATTAGTATTATTTCATACGTTTGAGTTATCTTTTCTTGAAATCTATTTTACCCACAAACTAGATCACTACTAAAATATCTCACTTATATAATATTGGTGTCATTGAAATTTTAGATTATAGTGTTAAACAAAGCCAAGTGTTTGGCTTTGTCCACAGAATATCAGAAGGTAAGTTTCTAAAGTAAATATCCAAATCAATGCATCTCTGTACGAAAATGGTGTCCTTGAATATCTTATTGTTTCCTTCACTTTGATTTATAATTCTTCTAATAAAAAAAATATTCAGTTTCTGAACAACGCATTTTTCCAAAAAAAAAAAAAATTCTTAGAGTTGATCAAACGAGTTGCCTGCATTTGTTAAGTCTTAAATATCTTGAATATAAAGAATAAAAATGCAACTGGCCCAAGAAGGGAACCTTGTGGAGCTTCAATTTCAATAATGCCTTATTTAAAAAAAATATAATATATGTATGATTTTCAGAATAATAATTTGGATTCCATGTTTAAAAAGCTCAGCGGATCAATCGAATATCTTTCAGTATACACCAATCTGATACTCGTTCTATTGACATTATTCATTATGCGTCAATTTTTCTCATTTATAACGTTACTTTCATTCTCTGTTGAAATTATTTTTTCTAATGAAACCTAAATAACTTGTCAAAAAGCAAAATTAGAAATGGTCTCCAGGATTCAAATCATGCCATTTTGTTGGTCGAAGTAATTACAACTCCCCTAATAGGAATGATATGAATTTAATAAAATTTTTAAATTTTTTCTCTAATTTTGGAGCTAACTAACTCGCCTAACTTTGTTTCTACTTATTTGTAAGGTGGTGCAAACTTGTAAACTGTTTGGAATGATGAAGATATATATTACGGGTGGTGTATAAAGCTTCAAGCATGAAATAGGAAAGACAACTCATAGTTTTTTTCTCTGACTTCTAGACACCTTTTTATTTTATATTGAATGCCTCACCCATTGCGACAAACTTTAACCACTTAGACTGTACTATTATTTCTTGGGAAGGCATTATTCCAGTTCCAAGAGGCTCACGTGTATGTGTGGAGGGTGCATTATGGCTGTCTGGGGTCGCAGGTCACTTCGCTAGCTCGACGGGGTGCAAACAGAAGATCTGGCCAAGGAAAGCGTGAGACTGCCATCGAAATAGGAAATTGAAATTTATCGTACCGGGGAGGTGTCGCTTTGTATGTAAAAAAGAAATCGAGAGGTATATCGAGAGAATTCGAAGAAATTGGATCTGGAATGGGGAAAACGTGTCTTTGCTTTAAATCAATGTAGAAATTATTGAATTTGAAGATGTTCAATAGAATGGAAATTCTTTATATTTATTTGTTTAATCCACTTCAATCGTCCCCACTTCTGAATATTGCCTTATAGATGTGTTCAAAAACTGACGTTTTGAACTTATATTTTCTAATGTAATTTGTTTCGAAAGATAAACTTAAAGTTATCTTTTATGTTCTTTTGAAAGTTATTTGCAAATATACATGACACTGTTATTGCAAATCACCTGCTTGTAACAACATCGAGTCCAATATCATTAAACAATAGTTACATGATATTTTTGTTATAAATCTCCGATGATCTATCAGATTTTAATAATTTCAGGATTAAATGGCAAAAAATTGATATTACCAAAGTCTGTGGAATTGACTTCAAATTATTTCAAGTGGGTATAAATTATGCGAATAAGATGAACTTCAGAGCAACCAAGGAACTCAAATGTTTTGCAACTTATGCAGTGCATGATCTTAATATTTTTTCTGTGATGATTCTGTTGATGGCGAATGTATTTTAACAATAAAAATATTTTTCTTCCATTGAATTTTTTTCTTTGACTCCAATGAATCAATTGGTTATTGAGAGGATACTTACATAATCAGGAACATTTTTGATGTATCGTAATATATAGATGGTTCCATTTATGTCTCGCTTACGTTTACGCAGTAATTTTTATCAATAACCGTTCTTGATTTTTCACATTTAGTTTCAAATCGAGAACCGTCTGCCCGGTACTGACGATACCCTACACGCTCTCTACCGGTGGCTTTTAATTTGAAACCGAATTGGAAATGATCTCGCATCCTTCTCATATTACATCAAAGTTACGATTGAAATTATTATTCCCTTTTTAGATTTGGAGTTGATGAATGCGAGCAATTTTTAAGATGACCACTTTCACCAATTACTCAAATTGTCAGTTCAAACATAGAAAGCAATGTCTGTTTCAAAAACCAACAGAGGGCGCAACTTACATGTCGTAGTTTGAAATAATTAAACAAATTATATATAGGCTGGAACAAACCATAAAGTAATAAGTTATGCTGATATGAGACGGCGGGATGGCAGTTAATCGAACGAACTTAGACATTGTCTTTAAGTTTGAAAGATATTTGCTTAGAAATGATTCTTTTTCTTGTAAAATAATTTTCTATTATTTTGAGGCAGGACTACTCTGTCAGTGCCTGGTATTTCATAATCTCATACTGATTACACATGAGTGGTGCTGCTATCTGAGAGAATATTTTGCACCTGAAGTAAATGAGAGCGTTCACTGAAATTTTTGGGAACCATTCTGATGTTTTTGCCGAGAATCCAAACAAATGTTATTTAAAAACAACAGGGGGCGACACTTGCATGTCGCAGTCGAACTCCCCCTTTAATATGACATAGCCTAAGTTATGCTGAGATGGGATGGAGGATGGACAACTAGCCGAACGGCTCCAGACAGAAACTGTCTTGATGTTTAGAAAGATCAAATTAGTTTTGAAATGATTATTGGTATTTTGTACAAAATTTCAAGAAAAAAAATTGACCTCCCCTACCCTTTTATTTCGAGTCACTGATCACTCTGATTATGACTCATTATTTATAATACCATTTTGAGCCATGAATTGTGATATGAAAGTGGTTGCCATCTGAGAAAATATTTGGAAACTAGAAGTAAATGAAAATTTTGGGGACTCGATATTTTTGTTGAAAATGCAAGAAACGAATATTTTTCAAATAAACAGATGGCGCCACTTACATGTCGCAGTCGAACTCTCCTTTTGAAAGGATAAAGCTTGTTATGCTTAGATGGGATGGTGGGGGGGCAACTAGCCGAACGGCTCCAGACAGAAACCTTCAGACAGAAACTGTCTTGATGTTGAGAAAGGATCAAACTAGTTTTGGAAGGATATTTCTTGTACAAAATTTTGAGGAAAAAAATTGACCATCCCTACCCCTTTATTTCTAGTCACTGATTACTTTGATTATGGCTCATATTTTACAATAGCATTCTGAGCCATAAATTACGATATGAAAGTGGTGTCATCTGAGAAAATATTTGGAAACTAGAAGTAAATGAAAATTTTGGGGACTCGATATTTTTGTTGAAAATGCAAACAACGAATATTTTTCAAATAAACAGATGACGCCACTTACATGTCGCAGTCGAACTCTCCTTTT
>WOGR01010598.1:0-10860 GCA_015342045.1 Leptinotarsa lineolata
GTGAATGAAGAAATGTGTGAATAATGGTATCAGCTGATTGATTGAAAGAAAATAAGGGCAATAATAAAATGATTTGGTCATTCTCAATTTGAAGTACATGTAAGTAATTTTTACTCAATTATCGCTTCTGACTTTAGTGAATGAAGAAATGTGTGAATAATGGTATCAGCTGATTGATTGAAAGAAAATAAGGGCAATAATAAAATGATTTGGTCATTCTCAATTTGCTATGAACAATTCTGAACCTACCGACTAATTTTGTTTTAGCAATCACAGTTTGCTTTATCGAATCACTAATTTGCATTTTTTGTTCTGGTTAAATTGTTGACTCTGTTGTAGTTATAAAATCATACGCTAAAAAACTTGCAGAAACACGAAATCAAATCAATGAAACCTTGGAAATAATAACAAAGGAACATTGCTTATTATTGATTATTGAATTTTTTTGAAACGAAAAAAATGGCACATAAAAAAAGTTTCACGATTCATTTTGAGAAATTATAAATATAAAATTGAATGAAAATTCCGACTAGCTTTATATATCTGATGTAATGACTTTTCATATTTCTCTTTCCCAACCATTTTTATGTTTTCTCTCTAGAGAGATACACACACACAAAATATCTAACATATAAATGGTTTGAAAGAAGAATATAAAGTACATATCAGTGGTTGTTTTTGAAATAATGTATATTTCCTGCTTAGTGTTTCTTTCCTTTCTTTAATATTGTCCAAAGTTGAGTCGAGTAAATACCTTGTCTTTATTGAAGAACGTCGGAAATACATGTATTGTAATACATAACGGAATTTTTTATAACAGTGACTACAAAAATCGAAGAAATCATTTGAAATATATTACAAAGATCTGAATGAAAAATTGCGAAATTTGGAAATGACACACAGTTATTTCGTATCTTTTTTGTAGTCCTCTATGTACTCAACATGTCGATTTTTTGCAAACCCCCTCAACACATGAGGAAAATTGCAAAAATATTAAAAAAGATACTTTATCTAAACTCAGATGGGATCAACAAACTAATTTGATGAATATTTACACATTTTCCATGAGTTTTTCACTCTGTTCATTGTTAGATTTAACAATGTCTTTTTTGGCCACTCTAGTTGGTACAGTTTTCGTTTGTGTCTTTGGTACTTTTCTCTTTTCCGATCCAAGAAATATTGTATTATGAACGAAATAACCAGTGATATCTGATAATTTCTTTCCGTGTGTTTCCGGTAGAAGTATATAAGTGTACAAAGATGCTAATAATGCGACAACAGCGAAAAACCACTGAACGCCTGCAATACCGCAGAATAAATAATCCATGGTCCAGAAGCTCTGAATTGCAGCAAACATAATCAAGTTGGCAATGCTGTAAGAAATGCTGTTTGCAACTCCTCTGATTTCAATCGGGAAAAGTTCGGCTGTCATCGTCCATGGGATAGGTAAAAGTCCAATCATAGATGTAACGACATAAAGGAGCAATAAAGCAACGGGAATCCAAGTTTGATCAGACGTTCCTAGAAAAATATCATAACTTCAAATGAATTGAAAAACATATTCGTATAAAAAGGATTTATACCACACCCTTCCTCATTATTCCCCTTAAAACACTTGACCCATTCAAAACCTATGGGCATAAATGGATGAATGAACGAATCAGAGTTATAGTTACTGTGGTACTCATTTTCAAGCAGGTTACTTTTATAATTTCAAATATCTGTTTGTATTGCAGAGATTTTGCATAGGCATTTATTGAAAATTGTCATTCAGAGTCTGTAATTTTCAGAAAATGCTTATGTAAAATCGATACATGAAATGACTGAATGAGAAAAAATAATTTCTTCCATTCTGTCATCTGACCATTGACCAATTTCATTCACCCATCAAATAAATTCACCACTGATTCAATGAATTTTCAATAAATTTTGCAATTTTCCACGATCTTATGACATTGTCGTACATAATTAGTCGATACATCCCTTTCAGTATAAAGTAGCTTCAACAATATGCTTCAGAGACTATTGAATATTCCACCATCGGAAAGTAATTTTCAGATAAAGCTGAGTTTAATCAAACAAATTGCTATCAACAACGGTAACAAGGTAGATATTATAGACTCCATTCTTTCCAAAAACTATGAAAACCAGTCATTCACTAGGTTTATCTCACTTCAAGAAAGGATAATAAGCATTATGTGATATTGACATACTTTGGTGAACCCACCAGAAACATCGCTCGTTTTTGAAAAAGTAATGACTTGAACGTGGCTTACCGAAAAATAATAATGCAGATTTATTAAAAACAATCAAGACAAAACTTCAGTGTCCGATAGATCAGGAGTATTTAATTTGACTTGTGGTTCTTGTGGCTAACTTTATATTGGCCAAACGGGGAGAACCGTTTCCCAAAGAATAAAAGAACACAGGTGAAGGTTCTTCAATATCAATACCAATTCCACATTTCCAGGTCATTTTTTGGCAGAGGGGCATGAGTTCAATCACGACCATGACGTGTTATATTTGGAAGAGAAAGGTTTAAAACTCAACCTACTGCAATGCTTGGAAATAAATAGATTCAATAATTCGGAAAATTACCTGAATGACAAAAGAAAACTGAATTCTTCCTTCTGTTGAATCTGTTTCCTGAAGTGAAAATTTAATATGTCAATTCAACGATTCAAGTGAAATATTCATTGTAAAAAAATATAAAAACAACTATATTCGTAGTTTGTGAAAAGATATTCTTATTAATCAAAGATAGACAAATACATGAGATCTATGTGGTGTTTGAAAGTCCGGGACAACTCAAACACTA
This sequence comes from Leptinotarsa lineolata, assembly GCA_015342045.1. Lineage (NCBI taxonomy): Eukaryota > Metazoa > Arthropoda > Insecta > Coleoptera > Chrysomelidae > Leptinotarsa > Leptinotarsa lineolata. The sequence continues at coordinate 2,819 of WOGR01010598.1, forward strand.
AAGTCAACTCGATGAAAGTCGGGACCAATATATTAAAATGCTTGGTTGATCATCAACAGTTTATATTCCTAATTCAACTGAAAAGTTCATGATTCATTTTAATTTTTGTAAAAGTTTATATAAAATCAGCATAAATTTGCTTATTGTTATTTATCGAAAAACTTTGCTCATTTGGATATCTTCGAAAAATTTTGTCACGTTCAGAATGGAATATGAACGAAATGAATATGAGAGAATAATGATTATATATGTTGGGTGTTTAAGATGAACTATTCTCTCAATAATTTCAGCTTCCTCAATATCAAAAATGTAAAATGATTTTTTTATCGTTCATTAACAATATTAGTTCTTCTTTCTGCTTCAATGAACTCCACTATATCTTCATCTTCATTTTAACAAATGGAAAACTTCCAGAATAATACAATTATAAAATTTACCTTTTCATTTGGAAGAAGTATTTGCCAAATAGCATTTGTGACACATTATTTGGAAGAAGTATTTCCCAAATAGCATTTGTGACACAACAACAACAAACATAAATAACCTACTTTCGCATGCGCGACCTCGTAACTGTCAGCTTAAATTAAAAACTTTCTGGCGACTGTTATGGTAACTGAGACCTCAGCTACCAGTTGATGGTAACAATGATAACAAAAAACAGTTTGACTAGAAGCTAAGACAAAACCATTAGTCAAATGAGCTTAGCTGGCGATTGATAAACAGGCCCTTAGTTTTTAAGCCACACATGTTGCATCATGTATATTCAGCTGAGGTGACGGAATCAACCCAATTCAACTAGAAGAGAAAAATACCTGGGTTCGAACCCACGATCGGATAACTACCTCTTGCGCCATTTCACCAATGTCATATAACGACAGGAAAAATTAGTTTCTAGTAGGTTTTGGTGGTATTGTATGATTAATAATCAATTTCATTTTGAATAATCTTAAAGGCGTCTGGTGCTAAAAATAAATTTCAGAAACTAATCAATTGCAAAATATGTACCATTTCTTATCCACTGGGTAAACATGCCAGAGAATCCTAGACAGATAGCCATTCCAATTCCACTCGCTATGACAAGGGGACGTCTATGGAATGTCCGCAACATATAAGTATTTGCACAGGACATCAGCATTCTTACGATAGCAATAAATGTAGATGCAAGGTAGGGGTTGATGGTACTGCCCACTTCCTGAAAAATTTAAGGTCCATCAGCCAAATTTTTCAATATTTCTCCTTGTTTTGATTGTAATTGAAATAAATTAACGAGAACTCACTTCGAAGAATGTTACAGAATAGAAGAGAGTTATGTATATCCCAGAAAACTGTTGAAAGAAGAAAAGTCCACAAATTATCAACATAGGTTTATAACCGGTTGGTTTGAAAAATTCCTTGATTTTAGCGGTTGCTCCGAAATCTCCCCTCTTTTCTTGCTCCTCAAGTTTGGCTTGGTGCTCCTTCTGTAGGAGGTTGAGATGTAATTCTGCAAGTGATTCATTCTGAAATTGAAAAATGGTGAAGTTTAAATAAGAAAGAATTCAATAATGATTATTTTGCGGCTAGTGACACCAAAAAAAAATACAACCCGGTAAACATTGTATTTGCAAAATATCGATTATATTATGATTTTCGCGGGATCTGTAAATAGGTCGAAATAGTTCTGAACAATTAGGTTCGTAATAAGATGATCATAGAACTGATATATGAGTTATGTTTACATGATCGTCACCTTCACGACGTTCGTTATTGGATATTATATACACATTTTTTCATGATTTAAATATTAAGTAAAACATTGAACTTCATAAATATGTTCCATATCAAATCATTTTCTCAAAGCTGTTGAAAATACACATTTTTTTAATCAAATCTGTATTCACCTAATGAATCAAAATCGTAGGAAAAAAAATATTTCATTTTTGTATTGAAATAAACTGAAAAAACAAACATTTGGAGACGAAAGTTGTTAGGAATTCAAAATGAGGTTATTACGTGTCCCTTTTGAAGGGTATGTGAGAGGGTCCAAATATTTTTATCCTTTTTGAAACTACGAAATTATGTATTTATGACCGTTTGGTAAAACACTAAACATGATGAGTAAATCATATATTCCATGATATTTTTGAGCTGATGAAAATACGTATATGTATTCAATACAAACATCTAAAAAGTAATTATTTGAAAGAGAAAGTTATTATTATTATTCAAAGCCATATCATTTTAAAAACTCAAAAACGACCAATTATTTTCATTTCTCATAAAACAGCTATGTGATATGAGCGTTCATTTTGGAATGTTATATTATATATGTATGCACATTATTTTTATGCTTCAATATTTTTTAGTAATGAGTACATATTGCATCGCAAACACATCTTATATAAGACCATCTTCGTGAGCTTATGAAAATATGTAGTTTTCAATTTAGAAATTTCAATTTTTATAATAATAATAATATTAATTAATATGCTATTAATGATGATATTAAACTATTAATAATAACTTGAGGGTACCGAAAACTGGAGGCTTAAGGTCACCCATTTGTTTTATATGGATGATCTTGAGCTGTATGTCTCTGGAGGAAAGGATCTCCATCAGTCCTTGGGGGTGGTGGAAGAGTTACACGCATGCTATCGGTACAAAATTTGGGAGAGACAGATGTGCAACGGTCAATCTCAAAAAAGGATTACGGAGAGGGTGTAGATGATGTAGAGATCGTAGATGAAAGCATTCTACCCTATCTGGATGCCGGAGAGACGTATACTACCTCGGGGTGAAAAAGCGCCACTCACAAGAGGTAACAGCAATGAATAACTATCTCAGCGGCAGGTATTAGCATGAACTACGACATATGTGGTCAGCGGGACTGTCGGGGAAAAACAAAGTTGCTGCTATGAATATGCTTGCCGTTTCGATCTTATTCTACTGGTTTGGAGTACTGAAATGGACTCGGGAGGAGATGTATCAACTCGACGTAAATACCCGAAAAATGATGCACCTCCATCGGAGTTTGTATCCCAAACTGTCCGTTCCACGGTTGTACTTCCTCCGATAAGAGGGACTTTTTGGTTTGAGGTGATCATAATTCTGTCACCGAGAAATCACTTCACTTGTGCGGCAACACAAGGATGTGCCAATGCATAGGGTCTTCTTTAGCAATATTAAAGACCTCGACTCATCAAGGTACTTGACATTCGCTTTCCTCAGGTCGAGTAGGTTGGAGTTGGAGGGGTTCTCAATGGCCCTCTAGGATGGCGTCTTCAACACCCTAGTCTACCGCAGCCGACGGATGTATATAGAGGTTCCTGACACCAGGATCTGCAGCGAAGCCGATGAAATTCCAATGTACTTGCTGTCAGCATGTCTAGCATATGAGGTTTCAGCCTAGCCTAGGGTGAAAATTTCACAATAAAGTGTTTTTTCAATACGTTAGCCTAGTGCTTCATTTATTAACACCTCCAGCACTCCATGGTATTGACGAAACACCGGTGTTGCCCTACGCTCTAGGGAATATTGAATAAGTAGGAGTGCAAAATTTATTGAAACTATTCATTTCCTACACGCAAGGTCATACAAGCTAATGAACCTGAAAAGAGGAGAAAAAATGGATGAGATATCGATTTTCTCTTCAAGCTCCGAATGCTCTGTCAAGTTGATTGCTTCGATTATTGGAGTCCTTGGGGGAATGATGCCCTCCCCACTCTCGAATCTTGAGATCAGCCGACTTGCCGCACTAAGGCAGAAATCTCAGCCGGATAAATGCTGAAAGCTGTCATTCTTATCTCACTGTGTTTGCTTAGGGCGGGATTCTCGGACCCGACCAGCGCAACCTTAGAACAATAATAATAATAATAATAATAACAGAAACTGAGCAAATATTCGGTGATCAGACTTATTGTGATATTAAATATAACTATCATCTAGGTCCATAATGAAAACCAACACCTGAAGAATTTAAAAAATGAATAGTTCAGACTAACTCACTGAGTCTTTTATTTTACATTTTGTCGCATTTCTTATTTGATTTCTCTTATGATAGTGATTAATAGGGTTACATGTTTTAATATACCCAAGCTTTGATCAATTGAATACTATCCTGATTATCAAAAAAGCAAGAATTTCTCGCATTTGTCAGATACAAAGATCTGTAGCAAAGCTGGTTCAGCCTTCGCTGATAGACGCAGTGGAGTTTATTTTTCAGAAAATGTCAAATGGTTGTTCGCATAGAAATGTTGTGAATAATGCAAATTGATGAAGTATGTAGTGGTGGCGTAGTTTAATGATTAGTAATATAGTTGAATACATTTACTCTTTTTTTATTCATATTTTCATGATGTTATTATGATGCTCTTCACCATACTCAAAATTTCTTTCATATCTTTTACATGTCTTTTACAAAACACAACTACGATTCATGTTATGTATAATGGAAACGTCATCATGATGCTGATACAAAAAGAAATGTTCATCGGGAAGTATTTGCATCAACAATCTTACCCGATTTTCTGGTTGTGGTTGATACTTATTGATCCACCTCAGAGATGCAGCAGCTTGTTCAATTCTGCCTTTCGATACTAACCAAGCTGGACTCTCAGGAATGAAGAAAACCAAGGCAACCGGTATCACAGCGTATAAATTAGCCGTCCAAGCTACAGTTCTCCAATGAAAAAACCAGCCCTTCATGAAACAAATCACCATGCCTGCAATGATGCCAAATACTAGCTCCCATTCTTTGATTGTAATTTTCTGTTGTATGTTAACATACAACAGATAATATACTTGATATTGAATAACAATGCTCAATCTAGGACAGTATTGTGTTAAAAATTTAGGTTTTATACTACGAAATGCCCCAAAGCCGAAAATTTTATATTTTAAATATATTCTATATGTGAGTATATCATGAAGTATAAATCAATTTTGCGTAGTATTCATATATAATTATGTAGGACGCATATGACAGAATGAAATATTCAACTGAGCTTGACTGTTAGTAACAGTCTGTAATTCAATACAGTTTGAGACATTACTTTTGAAAACTAATGTCCGGAATTGTGATACACGAATTCTCTCAATTTATAATACTGGTATATTAGAATATTTTCATTTATTCTGTATTGTAGCGACTGGTAGAATTGGAACTTCTGCCGTAGAATGCATCCAAAGAGAAAGTATACCTCAATTATAACCTAAAATCTAAGCACCAGTTGGGATAACAACTCATTGGAATTTAAAATGTTATTTAATGATAAATGTATCCAAGTTTGGTTGAACAATTGTCATTCTTTCGATGTGCTGAATGCTAATAATTATAGTACTTAAGATCTATTACGAACTCAAAAACTGTATTATATGAATTTTCAAACATCTGATTGAGAATTCAAATAGCACACTAAATAGTGAAAAATTGAATGAGTAATTACTGTAGACATGGTCTGAAATAAAGATCATATCATTTCATAATTATATTCAAAAACTTGCAAAATTTGACATTATAGTGGTAGAGAGCAGAATTTTTTCTATGTTTTTTACCACTTTTATATAAAAGTGGTATTTATATAAAAGTGGTAACAAACATAGAAAATTTTCATTTCTCATTTTTCATGATGATCTCTTACCACGTAGTAACAACGGCTACATCCATCAATTTATTAGCAGAGTTTTTTTTAATTCATCTGTCTGCAGCTTTTCAAAAGGATCCATCTTCAGTACCTTATTTTCTGTTATTACTGTGGCACAATTATAAGCCGCCTGTATAGAGATATGACGCATAAATTTTCAAAATGAATTTTTCCCTCGAAAACTGATCTTTTATTCCTTTATTAGGGCAAGATCAGTATACTTATAAATTCCAAATTCAAGCAAAGAACTTATTATAAAAAAAAAGCTAGCACTTTACAAATTATAACCTACTGATTCAATGATGAACTATATTTCAGATTTCTACAAAGAAAACATACAGCTTGTCAAATATAGGAAGAGGTTTAAGAATTTCTGATCTCTCTCTTTCGCTAGTACCGTACAATCTGAAGAGAGAGAGCAGAAATTCTCCAATATCTTCCTATATTTGACAAGCTGTACTTGAATATACTTCAATTATAACCTTAAATTTAATTACCAGTCGCGATAAATTGTTGACATAAATACAGGAGCTCATTGGATTTCCAAATGTTATTTGATAATAAATGGATTGAGATGTGGCATTGCTATTTTTTCTTAGCTTTCAACGGCATCGATTGCTATTATCAAAAGTCTTAAAGTATTTTTATTAAGTTCAAAGTAGTCATCATTTTTACTCAGTTTAGGTTTGGTTAAACAATTTTCATTCTTTCATTACGATGAATGCTAATAATCATTTTCAGTATGTTATGTATGCACACTCGTAGATTTCAAAATAAGGATTATACTTGAAAAAAAATAACTCATTTTATATCAAGAAAGAGTACTAATGCTCTATTACGAACTTAAAAACTTCATTGTATGAATATTGAAACCTATGAAAATTAAATTAGCATGCTAAACAGTGAACACTGGAATAAGTTATTATATTAGATATGGTCTCGAATAAAGATTATTTTATTTCATACTGATATGCAGAAAATTTGGAATTCTAGTGGTAGAGGACAGTTTTTTAGAATTCATTCATCTGCCGTCTTTCAAAAAGATCCATCTTCTCTTATTATTATAGCACAATTATCAGCCGCCTGTATAGAGGTGTGACGCATACATTTTTGAAATGATGTTTACTCAAAAGCTGCTCTTTTATTCCATTATTCGGGAAATATCAGTAAATTGATAGATTCCCAATTATAGAACAGGACAAATTACATAATAAAAAGCTAGCACTTTCCTAAATTCTTCAAAAAATACCTTATAGGGTTATAACATGGTCCAAAACATAAATTACATTATTTGGCGAGAAGATACATTTTTTTTTCAGAACAGTGAAGCATATTTCTCAATTTTTGAATTATCAACAATTTATCGCTGGTTTATATGAAAAAATACGGAAGTTTCCCAACTGCAAACATAAGAGGCTAGTTATTCACGCAAAAAATGTCAGTTGAAAAATTTGTATGATTTTGTATAGTGAAATGAGCATAAGAATTTCCAGTCTTATTTTGCACATAACATAATTCTATTCAAATCCCGGAATTATGGTACTTCTATTCAAAGTTCACCATTTCAATAATCACAGATCTTGTGAAAATTTTTCCATTCCTTACGTCAGATGACATGGCACAGTAGTGAAGGCATAATACATATGAATTGGAATATTTTTATTAGAATGTATTGAACTTATTATGATGGACTATTTAGATTTCTGTATATTAGCAGAATGATAAATCATATCACAAAGCTCGTTAATATAAAATATTATTTTTCATTAAGGGATGAACTGAAAAGTGCAATTCGAACAATTAGGTTAGTTGTTCTTAAATATGCTAAAATCTATTCCGAAATGTTACAAATTTTTTGATTAGCTTTGTAATAACCTTTTCATAAATAAAAAACTATGTATCAGAAAATTATTTTTTCAAATCATTGCCCATATGTATTTCAATCATCAGAGACTTTCAAAATATAGTCAGTCTTTTCTGATTCATTCTAGACTTTTCAATTTCTGATTTATAATTAGATCAATTACCTAAAGATGCAAATGAGGGAGCAGATGAGACAAGAGAACCTCTCAAATCTGCTCTGGATATTTCCGTGATGTAAACAGTAGCCGGAATGGTTCCCCAAGCTGAAACATAAATAAAGTATTGTTAGTTTTGAAAGGAAAAGAAATATTACAGCATTTTCTATGGAATATGTTGAAAGTTTGTTCACATTCCCTTATAATGAAAAGACAACAAAGTAAATCCTCTGAAAAAATTCTGTAAAATCTTCTAAGGGAGCCGAACATATATATCATCACACGGTCATACAGTGTATAGTCGAAGTAAAGTCGAAGTAAACGATTTTGTGCACACTTGAAGTTGTCGGCACTCTCAAAGGCCAAGAACCGGCTACCAACTAGTCCACGTGGACGTATATAT
>WOGR01010600.1:576-10860 GCA_015342045.1 Leptinotarsa lineolata
GCAGTGCTGTTTGGTGGTCAGCAGCACGCCTTGAATCAAAGTGTGATGGAAACACTGTAGTTTGGCGGCTACTAGCCGCACTGCGGGCGTGAAAGGCCTGTTGGCCGCCCTGTAATCCATCACACATTGGATACAAGACGCGTGTTGTCTCGCAGACGTGATCTTAACCTCCATTTCGTGTACACGCCGTTCAATCTTCCGAACCACAAGGCCGGGATTTTGTCCTTCCGATGTCTGCCTCTTCTGTTAGACCACTATGAACCTTCGCATCCAAACAAGCCAGTTCTTGTGGGTTCAGGGGCCTGACTCTGTATAGCGTCCTGCGTGTTCTGATTGTCTTCATTGGTGGCATGAGTCTTGAGTAATGTGTCGTGATTCGTGAGTAATGAGTTGTGAGTAATGAGTCGTGAGTAGTGAGTCGTGAGTAATGGGTCTTGAGTAATGGGTCGTGAGTAATGAGTCGTGAGTCGCGAGTAATGAGTCGTGAGTGGTGAGTCGTGAGTAATGAGTCGTGAGTTATGATTAGTGAGTAATGAATCGTGAATAATGAGGCGTGAGTAATGAGTCGTGGAAAATGGGTCGTGAGTAATGAGTCGTGAGCTATGAGTCGTAGGAAATGATTAACGATCAATGAGTAATGGGTAATGAATCATGATTACTGAGTCATGAATCATGAGTCGTGAGTAGTGGGTCCTGAGTCGTGAGTAATGAGTCGTGAGTGGTGAGTCGTGAGTGGTGAGTCGTGAGTAATGAGTCGTGAGTTATGAGTCGTGAGTAATGAGTCCTGAGTAATGAGGCGTGAGTAATGAGTCATGAAAAATGGGTCGTGAGTAATGAGTCGTGAGTTATGAGTCATGAGAAATAATCAACGATCATTGAGTAATGAGTTATGAATCATGATTATCGAGTCATGAGTCATGAGTCGTGAGTAGTGGGTCCTGAGTCGTGAGTAATGAGTCGTGAGTAATGATTCGTGTGTGGAGTCGTGAGTACCGAGATCTGAGAGTTGTGAGTAATGAGTCGACTCATTACTCACGACTTATTACCCATGACTCCCGACTCAATACTCACGACTCACGACTCATTACTCACGACCCATAACTTACGACACCGATCGTTCTACGTTAATTAACTAGACTTGTCTTCAACCCAATATACGTTAATTGGCGCGGAGTCATTCCAGATCATTACACGTCTATCTATTGTTAGAAAGAATATATCATTGGAGAACTCTGTAATGCCTAGATTTCTAGTTGGTGGTCCGCGAAACCCTAGGGTTCCGTAGAAGAGACACAGAGATTCCGCGCGCTTTGTCTGAGATCTAAATACCCTGCATTTGTTGAGAAAGCTATCTCAGTTCTGCTTCTATTCGACTCACCAATACTAGTCTGGATTTTCAGCTTACGCTTACATAAAAAATAAATACAGAAAAAGACTGGATGCAGCTTCGGATGTTTGCATTCAACTGTCGGACATAAAACCTAATTTTTGTACCATCATGAGAAAATATGTTGAACAATTTCAATCTCCACATTAAATATTTATTAAATCATAATGATCATTTGTAATTTTTCCTTTATTCGAGTCGCAACATGAAAATATTCAAACTACTAGGTGAACCCTTTAGTAGTCGAAATAACCAGCTAGTGTTCCATCAAAATATGTATGCTAAATTGGGGTTCTATGGCCAAATGGAATTTGGAATTCCTGCTCTGATGTGAAGAATTGATGTTTCCGTTTTGTACCTCCACAAGTCCAAAAATTTTTCGAAGTGATAGCTTTAGCTTCCTGGCAGATATGCCAACAGCCAGTATCTCACTGCGAGGCACTTCTACCACCACTTCAACTCAGAGCGATGCCTTCTTTCAGAGTTCAATATTATCGATCATCAAGGCCAACTATATATTTTACTATCTACGTCGATTCGATATCGATATAGATTCGATATCGTCGATTCCCGTTTTTCTCACAGTAAAAATGTGTTTCTCTTGAAGATTCAGCCCTGATAATTTGATACACATACTTACTTGACTTTCACATATCGATTATTCAACATTTTCCATCAGATCCACTTGAGTCTTCTCTTACTATCGCTTTTCTTAAGAGATTCTAAAGATTTGTAATCCTTATCGTAGCTGTCATATTTTAGCAGACCAGTGTCTGAATCAGGATCTTGTGTAATGACGCTTGTTCCAAAAGTGGTTCTCCCTTCTGGTTTTCTGTAATCTGGTCAATATATGTCTCACAAGAAGCTAGGGAAATACTATCGCTCGTTATGGAAACCAGCATCCTACAGAAAGGCATCCTCCCTCCATTGGTCATACAGGCCATGGCTCAAAAAAAAATCACTCTCTGTAACTACATAGACGAAATATTTCAATATCATTGTGCTCACCTACATAAAACCTGCAACCAGAAAATTTTTCTAAGTGCAAGCTCTCACTTGAATGCTATGGTAGCGCCCAGGATCTGATATTTTATAATTCATCGCTGTCTTCCTCCTCTTGATGTATTCATCCCATTAGCTTTGCTCTGAAGATGAGTCCTTAGAGTCCACTTCAGATGATCAAAATTCAGTAGGAAAAGTTGAGTGATCATTCATAGAACCATATTATGTGCTATGTCCAACTCCATTCCAGCTCCAGCTTTATCAGAAATGTTACAAGGAATCAAATAAATACAAAATCAGTTCAGCAATATTTTGAATGAAAATTTACAGAAAATGTAACATAAATAATTCATTTTCAACAAAGTGATATACATTTCTGTCATATCTCCTCAGACATAACAGATATCTCCATCAGAATTCAAGACAAAGTAATAACGTTAGAGTCAGCAGGAAGTGCAGTTACAATTATGTTACAAAGCGCATCTCACGGAATTATATAAGATATTTAACTTCGATTGGGACGGAATTGCAATGTGATACCAATTCTATCGAAAGGGGCTCCTGTTGAAATCATGCTTCCGATTAAATGAAGTGATTGGATGTCGAAGATAATGAGCGAAATTCAATTTCACGGCATATACAGAAATACATATTGGTTTCATCACTTTACAAATCTCAATTTTATTTCCAGTAGAACTAAATATATTCCTGAGGATATGCATTTTGTTGGACATGTTTGAAATGTCTTATAGAGAACAAGAATAGATAATTTACTCAAAAAATGGTCTAAAAATATATCATTTCGAAAAAATGAAAATAACGAGGGGAATATTTGACATCTTGTCTTCGAAACGTGTCCTATATGAGATTGCTTTTTGTGTTTCGATGCAGAAATTTTGCTAACAGAAAGTCTCCTGATACCATCAACAGAAAATGGACAATGTAATATCAAGAAAATTATTATGTTGAAGATTCTAGGAAATAATAAATTTCAATGAGAAATATAGAAAAATTCTATGACTGACTCCAGAATATTCAAAATTTGAAAAGTTACAAAGGGGAATTTTGAAAACATGTTCTTGCCGGCAGAAAAAATGAATATATAGGGGTTTGAGAACAAAAACAGGGGTTCAAATTTATCTTTCCAAAGAAGAAACTTGGAATGCTCAGAATTTAGAATGATTTGTAGAGTGGTGAATACAGATAGAATAAAAAAATGTAAATGACTTTATGAAATCATATCAGGCAGAAAATGATGAAAAATAGAAAGATTTCTATTTTTGCCAAAAATTGATGAACATACGGTGTTGGCCAAATTGGAAACTGATACAGGGTGTGCGGCTACTCTGCTGCAGTGATAATTGTCTTGTGAATTCTGGTAGGTAATGAATCTAGAAGATACTGAAGCAGAAAATAATGCAAATAATGGAAACATTTTGGAAGAATCGTGATACTGATTATATGGAAAGTAACAAAAAGAGTACTGTAATAATTATGTGAGAATTTATAATTTCATTGAAAAAAAATTTCAAGATTTCATTACCTTGTCAGTCTACATTCAATAAAAAAAGGCTAAATTATGTCATTGAAACTGTTATACTGCAATCGTTTTATTTTGAGGCAATCTTTGAAAAAATGATCTGTGATAGTTTGTTGCTGAGTCACTTCAACTACTGTGACTTCATACATGGACCATACTTATATGATTCAGATGAGAAAAAAATACACAAAGTTTAAAATTCTTGTTGCTGTCTAATTCATGGAATTCGTAAGTATGATTTCAATTCCGGAGCCTTCAAAAACTACCACTGGCTCAATTTGAAAAACCGTCTGATTCATCATTTGGGTTGTTCTCTTCATAAATTAATTGCCCTTTCCCACTTTTTCCTTTCAATACAAAAACAAATTCTGCGTGAAGATAGGCACTCAATAAATATTAGAAATGAAAACAAAATAACTATGCCTTGACATCGCACTGCACAGTTTCAGAGATCATTTCTTTTTGAAGCTCTACAATCCATTGCCTGAGCAATTGAAGAGGTTCAATATCAGGATATTCAAATACAAATATAAAAACTATGTCTATGAAAGTCAGTAATGTCAAGTTTTGCCACAGGTCTCGTTTCGTGATACCTTCACTGTGAATAGTTTTTTTCATTTACATTTCTGTATGTTCGCGTGCATTATGAAGTGGTGCTTGTTGGTTGAGTTTGAGTAGCTCTAAGCTAGACTTCGCCAATGAGTACCAGAATCTTCTGTAACTTTTTCTTCTCATGTATCTTTGTATTTTTTTTGTATCAATGGAGCCGATTCATTATTTCCATTATTATAGTTTTATAACTCCTAAGATAATAATTTGAATTGTATGGTAACAAGTATGATATCCTTGAAGTAATTAAAGCACTTATTCGATAGGGCTTACTATTATATCCGTCTAATAACTTTCATATTACCATATTATATGTAAACATTAGTTCAAAGAACTATACTTGAAAGATAGACAAATGCCCTCGTACACTTTTTCGTAGATCTATATGGTAGTGAGTTGACGTATATGTAGTGAAACATTTTGTTACACATATCAGATGGATTAGGCAGAGTTTTCGATGAAAACTCAGAGGGTAGCAACACCGCCTCTTCTTTTCAGGGATTATTTCGTCATATTTCAGCCCATTCACAAAACATAAATATTTATACACATCGATTTTTCCTTTGAATTACTGAATCCTTTTTTGAAAACCGTATGACAATCCGTTAGTAAACTTGGTGCGGACAATACAATAAACCACTCTTACTGTAACAATTTGAATGAAAGAGTACATTTTACATCATATCGCTTTTTCAAACAAAAAAAGAGCAATTTATTTCCAACAGGAGTATACAGTTACAGGAAACGGTATTATTACAGAGTATATGAAATAAATAAAAGTAAATGCTATGACAAAGTATATATAAACGTAGAATTTAAAAAAGGAATGAATAATTAAATATATAACACAAAAAAAGTTACAAATCATGCAATGTAGCAGTACTGACACAAATATTATAGAGTTATTGAAAGTTTTTGTTGATACATGATAACAGGGCGTTCAGAGAGTCGAAATGAATATCGCAATATTCACAGATTTTATTGAAGCTACTGCACATAAAATTCAATGGACATCGTAGTATAACGTTTGTGCGTGATGCTTCGCAATAGAACTCCTGATTGTGCCGACCTCCGCTTCTTGGAACTAAAAACTTGATATCGGTTAAAAGAACCGTACTGTCGATATTGTTATTGAGTACTTTATATAGGAATTTTATACCAAGAATAATTCTCCTTTTTTCCAAAGATGTGATATACAATCGTGACAACAAAATGTTATGATTTATACCTCTCATGGGGTATTGTCCATCAACTTTCAGATATAAATATTTCAGAAACTTCCTCTGCACGTTTTCAATTAATGTTTTTTTGGTAGTCGTAAACTGGATTCCATAAAACAGAGCCATACTCCAACTTAGATTTGACATACTCATAATATAGCAATTTTAAGGTGTCAATACAAGATTTTGCCATTTCTGTAAATGAATTCAAGCATCCTATTTGCATCAGCAGCCATATTTCTTATATGTGTTTTAAATGTTAATTTACTGTCATATGTTATACCAAGATCTTTTATCTCGTGTACGCGGTTGAGGATGTTATTGTCGATTGAATAATCGTTCACCGGATTCGACTCCTCTCGATTTTTTCCTTTGGGGCTATGCAGAATCGAAAGTTAGAAATGAGTTTAAAAACATACTGTTTTACTGTCGGGATTTCCAGGAGAACAAATATAATAACGAGGTTGAAATAAAATGCGATCGTTTTAATGCCCTTGAAATTCACACTAATCTATATCAAAAGATGTTATTAATTTATTTGTTTCCAATGAACATTTATTTAAAAAAATCCGATATAGGGTAGAGGAGTTACGAAATTCTTATTATAAACATCAATAACTCCACAGCCGGTTATCAAAACTCAAAAAAAGTGAAAGTCGTTTTATAGGGAATTGAAATACCTTTCATAGGAGATATCAGAAGACCCCTCTTTTCATTTGGAGAAAAAAATTGATAGCACCTTATCGGCAACAAGTGAGTAAAGGTAGTGTACAATGATTTCAAAAACTCAAGTCATTTTAAAAATATTTTATTCAATGACCATAAATCTGACAAAACAAATGCTGATCAATATAAGAAATTACTGTTTACACAAAAATCATGCCTTGTAATTTTCAGATTCGATCGTAAAGTATATCAAAAGAGATATCTTGAATATAGGTAACTAACATTTTAGTAAAAAAGTAAGATTAAGAAGCATTTTTGTTCATTTCCAGTTTGGAAGAATTGATTCATCACAGAGATTATTTATGCACGAGTGTTCAAAATGACTTTGCGGCATAGATATCAAAATGTTTGAAATTTATCAAATTTGATACAATTACTTTTTTATTTTCAAACAACTGATTATGATTATTTAATTAATAATAATTGACTAAATTTCAATAGCTACAAATAAATTTAATAATGCACAACAAATATTTTAACCTAACTCTTTCACATAGGGACTTGTATTTTATTTTTTATCATTTATAAATTATTCCCAAATCACAACAGAAATCACTGATGAGATTAACTCAATAGTTGAAACTTAGGTGTTTAAAATAATATTTTTTTACTTATATAATATATTCACTGAAACCGATTACCTCACAGGATCATATTTTGCAATTATCAACAGGAAAATAAACAAATCTTTACATTATTAGCAGTAGAATTTCTAATGAAACCACCAAATCTAATCCAAAACCTACTCTTCCTGAATGTATGTAATAAAGAAGGAATTATATATAATTTATTGCGAATTTCTAAGAATATAATAGCTTGAAGTGAATTTTTTTAAAAAAGAGAAGCTAATGTTTCTTGTTCAGTGTTAGATTTGAAATTTTAAAGAAGATAAATATTATTTAACTGGAATTCTATTCAGGTCGCATTTCATAATTTTAATTTAATTTCACGGACATATCTGAATATTTTGTGGAATAGTAATTTTTTAACCTCATTCATTCATCATCTTTTAGATTTCAAATCTGTTTTTGGACAATGAATGCCTAAATCCTCTAAAAGTCAAAAACGAACTTGTATCCTAATTTGGGCGATTGAAAATGCAACAAAAAATAAATATACACAGAAAAGTCATTAGAAAAAGTTGTCATAATTCAAATGTAATAAGTGGATGGCGAGTGCCAGTGATGGTGCATGCAATTTCTTTGGTTTTTACTACTTATTTCAGTTACCCCATTTATAATAATCAAAATCTACAATTCCCCTACTTGTATCAGGAAAATGCTAAATGATTTCTTTTTCAATCCAATTGTGAATAAAATGAAAAAATTGAATAAGTGTCAGCCTGATGAAATAAGGTACAATAATTCTATTTCCGAAAATCACCCATTGCGAAAGAGCAAATGACCAATACACTTTAGCACCACAATATATAAAACCAATTAATATTTTCTAAATTCACATAGCTACAATAGAACAATTCTAAACAAAATTGTAAATTTCCAGTTTGTACAAAATAAATAATTCGATAAAAATATTTACAACCATTCAATATGTAAAGTGAATTAATTATTACTATAGAATAAAAAAGTGCATGGATACTTTAAAAGAACACAAAATGTACATATAACTGAAGACTGTCCATATGAATGTAAAAAAGTCATGTTATGTGACTAGAATAGTATTGCACAACCAGAAAAATACTTTTCATTGGTTACTTGAAATACAACTAGAATATCAAAATAAGTATTCTGACCACTGTTTCGAGGAGAGATACATATAAATACACATAAATAAAAATTTTGAAATAAAATTCGTCGTATTCACCACTCCCAGCATTCCTACACAGTAGGACCTAGCAAATGCATGCCGAAAAATAACTACTTCCCAAGCTCAAGATGATCATTGAATTATATCAGACAAACATTTGTGCAAGTTTTCTTATAGAGGAAATTCTTGCGAAAGCATCTCGTTTTTCCAGGAGCAAAACATCGATAAAATCAATTGAATGATCACCTCTAGATCAGTTTCGGAGCATTACTCCTCCTCAATTCAGGGCAGAACAAACAAGATAGCAGACTCGACTGGCTTTATCAGTGCTTCATTGTATATACAAAAGCTTCGTCTGAGATAGCATCTGTCCTGCACCGTTATAATAATCTGAAACCGTTTTGTAGGTTATCACTTGATTAATTCCAGCAAAGTACTACTGCTGGACAATTGAAGAGCATTTGCAAGAATTCCTCTGTAAGGATATTTGCACAAATATCTATAGAACGGCCATTGTGATCTTAGCGAGGGAAGTAATTTTCTGGCAGGCAAATTTCTAAATAAAAATATATGAAAACAACATTTCTTATTATACAGTGGAAAGATATCAGCAATTTGACTCCAAAAATTTTACTTTTCAACAAGTCTTTTTAAGAGTGTGACTTGTTAAATGATTTGCTAGTGAGAAAAAAATTTAACAAAATCTAACATATATCTAATTTGGATCAATTCCAAAGTAAATTGGCAAGAAAGTAATTTAATCAGAGAACATGTTATAACTGTTACTTTCTGTTAGCAAAAGACATCAAATATGAGATTGAAATTGAAATTGTTAGCTTTATACTACTTTCCATGACTCATTCATACTATAATTAACTCAAAAAATGGTAATTCAATTGGATGCAAATTATCGGCAGAAATGTTTTTGTTTCATCACAACTGTAGAATATAGAAACTATAGCAAACTAATTATTTTAGAAAAGCTACTACATAGGTACTTGAGTATGCAAACTTACTAGTTTGAAAGACAGACTCAGAATTTATTTTTCATATGTCAACATCAGATCACTGCAATTCAAATTGTCCTTAGAATATGATAATTGCCTTTAAAAAGACACGTCTGAAACACGTGTTGCGTTTTTGTAAAACTGTTTAGTGAAAATCTCACACAATAAAGTGTTTCTTCAATATTTTCAATTTAGATTTTTTGCTCCAATCAATCGTAATATTTCATGTGGTTACCCCAGTTTGAATCATTATCAATCATTATTCCCGGATATTCGATGGTCAACCGGTTTTATTTTTACATTGGAACAAACATTAAGTGGTCCTAAATTTAAAAAAAGATTTCGCCGAAAAAATTGAATATATTTGGTTTTCTGAAAATTTATTATTGAGAGATTTTTATTATACCAGTAAATGATGTTTAAACCTGTTTCTACATTTTGTTTCAAATTTTCCCAAGTATTAACAGTGTATGTAATAACATTATCATCAACAAAAGAATTAATTTTACCTTCAGATTTCGAATACGAGAGATCGTTAATATAAATATTAAACAATATTGGACTTAAAACAGGACCTTAGGCCACTCCAAATTTTAATTATTGTCTCTTTACTTGAAGTTCCATTTAATTTGACTCACTAAATTCTGTTGGTTGAATATGTTTGCAATAATTTAAAAATAACTCCACGAAAACAAATTTTCTCTAATTTTTCCAAAAGCAACGGGTGGTTAACTGTCAAATGTTTTCCATAAATCAAGAAATATGGATGAGTTTTGTACTTTTTATCTATATATAAATATATATAAAGGGTGTTCCATTTAAAAAAATGTAATTTTATGAAATATTTTGAAAACGCGACATCGAGAAAGCCATTAAAAATGCTAAAACTGTTATTATAGTTTCTACGAATTCGGTTAATTGGCAAACTAGTAGCATTTTTAATGGACTTTTCGATGCCGAAAACAAAAAAATGACAGTACCGTTTTCAAAATAGTTCATAAAATGATATTTTTTCAAACGGACAGC
>WOGR01010601.1:0-10120 GCA_015342045.1 Leptinotarsa lineolata
AATGTTTATCGAGCCATATTTACCCACAAAATTTTCAATAGTATCGATAAAACTCAAAATACTTTTCACAATTTTTAATACAACTGCACGTGGCGAAATTTGTAGCAGAACTGTAAGAAGTAAAAATAAGTAGAGACGATTCAACAGCTGTGCCATCTAGGGTAAGTTATAATAATAACAGTAATAGCAGGCAGATGTTCATTCGTCCTCAAACAACTACTTAGGCTACCTGCTTAGGGTTCTGAGTTTTGTAGTGGGGAGATGGGTCAAAAATAGTTGAATAATAGCATAGAAATGTCAAGATTATAATAAATTGTATGAATAAAAAATTATAGACAGAAAAGTAAGCCTAAAGTTTTGTTTATATTGTATCCCTATCAGCATTCGAGAATCTGGTCAAGTTTGGAGCGCTGATATATGAATAAAATTAAACAACTTCATAGTGGAAATTGTTCGTTGAAAAACCCTCTTCAAAATTTCTGTGATGTCATTTTGTTGTAAAGTTAACTGGAAAAAAGTTATAACTTCCAAAAGGAAACATGTTACAAAATTTTCACTTATTTTTGGTTATAACTGTTTTGTTGGTCACTTGACGAAAAAAAGTAATAAAAAATTTAATTGTAGAAAAATTGATTTGCTACATTTTATGTTTGAATAAATTTTCTGTAGGGTTGCTAGTTTACGAGATACAGCGCGAAAACCCTTTGCACCCCTTTTTCCAAAATGGCAGCCGGGGGACAAGGGTGGCGATCCCACAAACTTGAACTTCAGCTTCTACTGAAACCCCGCTACACATTAAAAAAATAAAATTGTGTCCTCTAAAAAACGCAAGCTAAGGCCTAAAAAACGTAACATTGCAATGGACTACTGTGCTCGTGAGCACCTGTCTAAATAAAGTTGCATTGATTCTGGTTACGTAAGTAACATGACTAACAAGACTGCGAATATCCACAATATTCTTCAAGTCGCTCTACATAGTCTACCCATAATACGATACTAATAACAATATTTGTGGATATCAAAGATACAAAAGACAAAAACTTCAGTTATTTGGATTCATTGCAAAATAACTATGGAGGGTAATCTTAAAACAGACAGTCTTTAAATTGATCAACCGATAACCAAAATTCTTCAAAATAATCGTTGAATTTCGTTGTATAGTTACCTAATAAATCTTTCATTTGTTGCAGGCATACAAGTCGCTTCGAAGCCATAAGTAACCAAATTTACTGCTGAACTTGGAAGGTGAGTGTTCCATTTTATTTCTGCATCTCAATCGGAAACTATCTTTCTCCCAGTCGAAATAGTACCTTTAGGGTCTTCCAACAAGGACTTTTAAATTTTGACAATTAATAACGGTCATCTTGTTAAAGCTACATCTGTTAAATTAGTTGTCATTTAATTGATTAGAATTGGCTGATACTTGACAAAAATCCATAATAAAACTCTTTATTACAGTTTATTGTATGATTTTCACTATAAAAGGTTTTACAAAAACCGCGCCTTCTCACGTATTATCAATGACTTTCGTCTAAATTACAACTATTTTATACTCTAACATATTACCTACTTGTTTGCCTACTTTCTAATGAATGAATCTACCTGAAAAAGGTCAGATATAAATTCATTAACTATACAAATGAATTGAATTTCCGAAAACACCGGAATTGATAACCTGGAAATAAACAGATTCAATAATTGCGAAGTATTCAATTCACTTTGATCGTTCATAAGATATTGAGAGTTTTTAAATTTGTCTATTTCCATACTCTTCAGCAGGTTAAGTTTCAAACCTTTCCTTTGGAAATGGACGGTCTTGAATTCATGATTGAACTCATGTCCCTCTATGATTAAATGAGTGGCATATGTGGAGTTTTATTTTTCTATTCTGGTAACTATTTCTGTGTTTCTTTATGAAGGCTTTGAACTTTCTTCCGGTTTGACCTGTATCATCATCAGTCATGACCCACACGTTAATTTGTACACTCCTGATTTTTCTGAAAATGAAGTTTTATCTTTGTTATTCTTAATGTGCATGCCCAAGTTGTTGGTTTTGAAAGCAATATTTACACCTTCGTTGTGCAGAAAATTTTAAATATTCGAAGTGGGTTGGCCTAAGGAGGTTTGAGTTATATAACTTTTATACTCATCTCTTCGAATTGGGTAAACTTCCTAAGCTTGGCTGTATAACTTTTTTGGTAATAGAGAATGTATTAGACTGCTATCATGATTATTGTTGACGGCTATTTGTTTCGTTTCGTTATGTTCAGTTCTTTATTGAAATTCGCATCTGACCAAGAAATATTTATCAGTCTGTGGATCATACTGTTGAATGCTGCCCCTTTGTACTGATATTGGTGGGTGGACGAATTATGAATGATGATATCTGTATGAGTTGGTTTACGATAAATTGAAAAATCATGTTTATAGTTAACTTTCGTTATTGTTAAGTCCAAAAAATTTATAGAGTCGCCCTTTTCCATCACCATGGACGGATAAATATAGCATTCAACAACACGTGTAAATAATAAAATTGTTTAATCAAAATGAGTGTTCTATTCGGGCAACGTACCGCGCGCTTCGCCTATTTCATGGTCGTCATAATCGTCCTACCGACAGGACTATTCGTAATGTGGTAGATGAATTTGAGTCCACTGGTTCAGTAAATGATCGACCAAAACCCGTACGTCAACGAAACGCAAGATCTGAAACATCGCCGCTGTCTGTGAGAGTATGCAGGAGAATCCGAGGCAGTCGATTTCGCGCTGTTCACAAAACTCGGCAATTCGCAGACGACAACTTGGCGAATTTTGCATCGTTACTTGGGCCTGCACCCGTACAAAATTCAACTGAAGAATTGGGAACGATTATGAAAATTTAATTATTTTGCTTTCCCACTTTTCTTTTGTGAATCACTAACGTTCCGTCTCACTGAATAATTCTAGGTTATTATACAAAACGTTTTGCTGTACTCTGTAATAACGAAAATGCGTCGTCTGACATTGTTGGGAAACTCGTATTTCATTCCTTAGATGTAAAACCATTTTCGTTTCCATCTTGCAGAACATTAAAATAATCAGTTTTCAAAGAAATAATTTAGTTTCCGACTTAGTTCGTGAAAAACTTCATGTTTATTAGTTTGTTTCTTTTTGTAATTGTAGAAGGCGAAAATGATTCCCTATTTACTCGTATTTGGTAGTTATAGTACCAGATATTATGAATTGAATCAAGAAGCGCGAATTATTCGTTAACACGATACCATTGGAAAGAGGAAATATTGATGACTCAACGTGTATATCCACATTCTGCTGTGAAATATCACAATGTAAGTACAGCTCTCAGGATGAAAACCACTGAAAACAGGAAAATGGAATACCCCAATTCTTACGAAAATATGAATTCAGATTTTGTGGGTAATGTGCAGAAATGTTTCATATTCTAAAACAAAAGACTTGAAAATTCCTTGAAGCCTTGGTAAAGAGTACAAAATAAGTTATTTATCGACATGTTATATATGGAACAATAGGATAGTTATCATTACTTTTGAAAAATTATATTTTGGATGATCTTTTATAACACTAGGAGAACCATGATAAACCTTGCTAGGTAATATGTTTGGTAATCTACCTTAGTAAATGATATGAAGCAGAACATATAGTTACATACAAATTCTTTTATTACTAAAGAACGATATTCATCATCGATAGAAATATATGCTGATGCTTCTCAAAGAAAACCGGGCTAACAAATCATTCAAACTGCTCTGTGCAGATGACATCGGATTCCATTTCCTCATGAACCGGACACAGTTTATCACATAATATCCCAACCCTAAATGCCACCGTTAAATTTATATTACCTTTGATGTTTCCATGCCAAACAACGATAACATCTCCAAATAAATTGAGTTTCTAGATAACGTCATGTTCCATCTAGCTAAAGGGATGTACTAAAAATTGTCTGGAGTTCTGCTGCCTGAAAAGAGCGCTAATGACGTGACTAATTATCTCCATTCGTGACTGTGAGCTCGACACAAAATTTATCCATTCAGACTGTGTTTACATCATCTCGAGTTTTCAACAGATAATTAGTGAATTTGTCAATAGTTATTTCTCATTTACAGATTTACAGCTGTCTTTCAAGGTATTTCTCTGATGTGAAAAGAATTTAGGTTGAATCGTATAGGTCCGAAAGGGCAATATCTTCATTAGTATATTTTTTGAATAATTTCAACTCAAATTTTCATTTCGAAGGTTTAACTTCAAACTAGTAATTCCTAGTTTCGACATTCGAGTCGATATTTCAATTTAAAACTTGTGATCTCAATTTATCAACTCAGGTTCAATTCTTCTATTCGTAATTTTAATTTTCTAGGTCGTATTTCCATTATTCTGTAGTGATGACTTTATATTTAAAATTAGGACTTTGAAACTGAATTTTCTAGTTCACGGTCAAAATTACGACTTAAAATTCGAAACTACTCGAAAAAAAATGAAACAAAAATGAAAATGTCTCGCCCTTCTGCGTTTTCGTATATAAGAACAAATTTACTCACAATTATTTCTACATTCGTAATCACTAACTCAACTGCACTAGTACTAGCATGTTTCATCAGTTGTTAGTAATCCCAGTCTGTGTTCTGACTTCATAGAGAACAGTTGTGAGTTAGTAAATTATTTATAGTTCGGTAGCGTATGATGACTATTAAAAGGGAAAAATCTTGGATTTTAAGAATGTTTGAAGAAACCCTCCCAATATAAATAGCCATAGATGGATATAACAAGATTTAGATTTTACGAAAGATCAAGTGGAATGCATTTAATATGATCACATCCGTTCGAAGGTGAACATAAAAGTAATATCAAAGTTGTCAGTAGAAAAAACCCTTCAGAGGTTTGAAAATATGAAATTGTTTTATGAAGATGAGAAAGAGAAACAAGAAATTTATATCAGTGCTTAAGAAGATGATATTTGGGTAAGAATTTTTGATTTTGGTAAATACGGAATAGTTAAAATAATAAGAAATGAAATTTGGTCAGGCCAAGATCTTTATCCGGTAGAAAGTAGTGTTAGGTCTATGTTAATTTCAATGAAGAAGAAGATACCCTTCTATGTCAGTCTCGAGAGAATTATCTTTGGTTACATATAAAAATCAAGAAAAAACATGTATGATATGTGATAAACCTGGTCATGAAAGAAGGAATTTGCCCTACAAAACCAAATAACAGAGTTATGGCAATCAGAAGACCTGATGCTCCGGCAATAACAGCTTTACATAGCTTACAAGGAATATTCTACGTTGACATAACACGTGATAAACCAAACGGAGAAACCACAGACCAAACCTTGGTCCCTAACTTGAAAGATTTGATTGATCAAGCTAAGAAATATAACAATCTAATAACGAATGTCGAGGAACAATATTTTGACCCATCTCATTCCTTGCTAGAAGTTAGCATTCACAACCCTGCACAAAACCACAGGAGGAAGAGACTATCCAAACAACTTCAGTGACACAAGACGAAGTTATTTCACCAGCCACTCCAAGAAATGATAAACAGGAAAGAAAAGCGGAAAAGAAGAGAAAAAAACGGTCAAAGCAAACGGAAGTTTGGAAGAAGACAGAAAATTTACTGAGTTACAAATAAATCTGAGAAGCAACACCTCACAAAATATTAACGAATATGAAATAAATGAGGAAGAGACAATAACTATAGATATAGAAGTAACTACAGACCAGTCGCTTTGCCATTAGTGATATCAAAAATCACGGAGAGAGCCGTAAACCAGCATATCTTTAAATATTTAGAAGGCTTCAACATCTCGAGCGATCATCAGTATGGCTTTCGGAAACAACGATCAACAGCCGACCTACCGAAAAACAAGGAGAGTCAAGAGCTGTTGTGCTGGATATCTCTAAGGCCTTTGACCGTGTGAGGCATGAGGGTTTGCTGGCCAAACTTCGATGCTATGGCTGCAAGTAGCGGTCGATGGATATCTCTCGAATACTTTTACCATCAACGCATGTGTTCCCCAGGGATCCATTTTGTCACCAACCCTCTTTTTATTGTATATCAACGACTCATTGGAAAAAATAAGAATCCAATATATTGCTTTGCTAACGATAGTACACTTCTCTCGTCATTTCATTTGTATTCCAGGACATCGACTGCGGACGCACATCTTCACCGGCAGCAAGATGTTGCATATCTTAATGAGGATCTAGAAGTGATTTCGAATTGGGGTGAGAGTAACCAGGTTCAATTCATGCCACAAAAACCCAGGCATCGGTTTTCTCCAAAAAGATTAATGTCTCCGAACCGGATATAATAATGTCAGGACAGACAATTCCGCTTTCCTCTTCGATAAGTTTGTTGGGTGTTAAAATGGACACCAATATGTATTGGCACAAACATGTCGCTGGAATTGCAAAGGCTGCTTCTCAAAAGCTTAGAACACAGTTCCGAACCAGAAAACTGTACACACCTCAGCAACTTTTGATGCTTTATAATACTCAGATCAGACCTTCCTTGGAGTATTGTTCTCATAAGCATATCCTGAAGCTGCTGGATTCCATCCAGACAAGAGCCATCCGCCTGACTGGACACGCGAAAATCACTCGCAACCTTAATAGTCTGGAACATCGAAGAAACGTTGGAGATTTTTCTCTCTTCTATAGATACTTCCACGAGAAGTGTTCGAGTGACTTGGCACATTTGATTCCACCAAGAGCGGTACATATCATACGCGATGGACTGTGGCTAATCATCGTTTTGAGGTTCAACTCAGTACACGTCGAACTTCACTGTTCAAGAACTACTTCATTTGGAGAACTGCGTTTATGTGGAATAAACTTCCTGAGAAGGTTTTTCCAAATAGATTTAATCTCCAGCGATTCAAATCCAATGTGAATCGCTACTTTCGCGAGCGCCTTAGAGCGCCTTAAGGATTTTCCTGTAGTGCTTGTGTTTTGTCCGTAAAAAAAAAGAGAAAAATCTGCAGGAAGCGATGCTGAAATGTTTTGAAACTTCTCATTGCACTTTTCTTACTACTATTTTTTATATTAGTCCATAAGAATAGGTCGACTTTACGTACTCTTCTTTCGGCTTACTGTAATGATCTTTAAGGTCCAATGAAACAAGGATTATTTTCTGAATTTATCAGGAAGCATTATATTGATATTATTTCCGTACAAGAATTGACCACAGATTTTTTGAAATTCTCTCCTGGATCTATGCTAGCTCATATTATCATAAAATTATACCATCTAGATAATACGCAATTGAACAAATAATTCCATAAAGATGAATTGTAGAAAATCTTGAATTCAGTGTCAAAAAAGAAAACACTGGGTATCGATGGAATACCCTATGATTTTACATTTGTTTTTTCAATTAGATAAGCGATGAACTGAAAAAAATGTGTAAACTTGATATTCACTAGTGCAGTTTTGTCCCCTAGAGAATTTTCTGAGGCTGTTATCACTCTCATTCCAAAGATAAGAAATCCATTGATTATCAGTGATTGGAGGCCTATAGCTTTATTAAATACTGACTACAAATTACTAACGAAAATTGTATCGGAAATAATAAAAATTGAGTTGCCAAAAATTTTAGGAGACGAGCAGAACTGTGGAACAGAAAAGTCAGTATTCAACAACCTTCTTTCAATCTAAGAAACGGAATAAAACACCGAAGTATCAATTTTTCCCATGCTTTTACTAGGGTAAACCATTCATATATTTGGGAAACTATTGATATGATGATATTCAGTTTAAAAACTGACCATAATGAAAGTGAATTCAGCCCGCAAATTTCAACCTTTGGTTCCCAGTTAGCAATCCAGAATTGAATCACTTTCTTTTTCTTTGAAAAAGATCGTTTATTTGTGAACCCTATGGTATTTGTGAGTAAATTAGAACCTGGGAACCTGTTTCCACAGCGATTGTGACGCGACGCCTTCAGAATACATGCAGTTTCAATTCTATTTGGTATTTATGCAATTAATTGATACTCACTCGCAGTTGTGTTAATATTCTATAATTGCCAGTCCATTTTCAGTTATTATAACAATATCAGAATAATTATATTCGGAAATGGCAAGACTTTTCCTCCAGAATTTTAATTTTTATTTTGATAATGAAATTTTTTCGCGCAGAATAAAGCAAAATCAACTCATACAAATGAGTTGCTTTGGGAAAGTTTTGTTCTTCTTATGACAGAGAGCAAACAATTCTGGTAATTCACAAAGTTTTGCGGAGATGTGGAAAGAGGAAAAGTGGAGTTTTAACTCGAGTGATGCTTGATTATATATTTCCCAAACGTATACCCGAAGGGAAGCTGAAAAACTGCGTTTGTTAAACGGTAACTTTTTTCATCAACAGACGAAGGATTAATTTCCGGACTCTTTAAGTGTGAATGCTGTAAAATACACTTCGTTCCATTTTGGCTTTTATTCCTTTTCTATTGGCAAACTATTAAACCTAGAATTCTTGCCAGTTATGGATCAATAATGATGATCGTAATGAACGAGATATCATGAAGATAATCGAATACGAAATAATTTTCTTCGGAAATAGTCATAAATAGTTCCTATTTTGATTTTTTCCATTATTCAAAATCCAAAAAGTATGAATGATATTTTTATGAAAAATGTATATTCTTGAGACTTCTTTTGAAATAAAATATTCATTTATTATTTATGTAACAGTACCTTCATCAAATATGCACTCAATAGTTACGACCCCAGCGATGAAGTTGTTTTTGATGTATATAATAATGATAGAACTAAGGCGTCTGAGAAAAATCGTAGATATATAAGTCGTATTCTGAACGATTGATTATTTGATCAAAGCATGCTCAATATAAAGGAAAAAATATAAGGAAACAGCAAAAATAAAGTTATGTGGATCATTCTAGATCAGAGGTTCTCAAACTTATTTTGTCTACCGCCCACTTCGAGAATTAATTATTTTCTAGTGCCCCCAATTTTTTTTACTCTACTACATCTTAAAGATCACAATCGCAGTCATTATTTCAATAAATTATGTGTGTCATGTGAAAATAAGACTTTCTGATGAGGGTAATGTAAAACACCATTTTGTAATATTAGGAAAACTTTCATTAATGTTATTGAAAGAAACATTTCAATTTGAGTTTTAAAACTAATCTAATGTGAAGGATGAATTTGATGATTTTTGACAAGTTTGTTAATATCAGGCTCGAAGTTACTCAAAAACAGCTGTAAGTCACCGCGTTCGGTAATATGCAACTTTTTAGTTGGCAACGTTGCCACAGCACTAAATCCACGTTCACACAAATACGATGATGGGAATTCTATAAAAAATCGTTGAAGGATGGACCACAATCCAGGGTACAATTGCGGGATTGGCTTTAGTAGCTGAAATTCTTGGTATCCATTTTTGAATTTTATTTTTATTTTTTCGTTCGTTATCATTTCTATGAGTTCTTCTTTCAGCTGGGGTGATCTTGGTGTGTTGACATTTGAAAAACGATCCAACACCCAGTCCGGTATTTCCAATTTTAAAATGTCCTGGAATCGTTGACAGTAAACAAGCAAGTTGTCGTTGTTGAATGATACTGCTGACAAATTAGGGAAATTGCAAAACGCACGTCTACCTATATTTTTTTTGTCTAAGAGCAATTTGGCTACAAAAGCAGCAATGAAATTTTTTGTTTCAATAAAATTCAAGTCGTCACCTTGAAGTTGGAGATTGACATCATTAAATAATTTATACAGGTCTGTCAAGTATGCAATATCATTCTTTGAAGTGATGAAGTTGTCGTGCAATTCTTTGTCTTTGTTTTCCAAGAACTCTATTACAGAATCAAATAGATTGACTGCAATGTACAGCGAACACATCTGGAATTTTATTCTTTGAGTACGCTATGAAGCCTCTTTGACGTCCTCCCATAGCCGGAGCGCCATTGGTAGCAACTGATATATTCTTCAGTGGAATTTCTTTCTCATTACAAAATTTTTCCAGTGTATTATATATGGTTTCTCCTTTTGTATCTATCTCTAAATTTCTGGCAAATAGTAGTTCTTGGTATATTTTCTCATTTTTAATAAACCTCATGTATGACAACAACAATGCTTC
>WOGR01010602.1:0-10859 GCA_015342045.1 Leptinotarsa lineolata
TAAACTTTTCTGTGTCATCAGCATTCAAGGAAATCAGCAGGTTGTATTCGTTGTGTAGATAAGTTTTTAGTATGATACACTTTTTTATCAGAAGCATGAAATATCCACGTCAAAAGGCAACCTTCATAAGGAGGTGCCACTCAATTTACCTTAAATGTAATGGTGGTAACCAACCCCATCCTCCGAAAAAATATTCTGGTGATATATGAAAGTTCTGAACGTAAATAGTACCTCAAAAACAATTTGATTTATTTTAAAAAGAGTTGAACTCGATAAAAATACCTTTAAAACTTCAAATTATCTCGAAAACTAATCGTTACAAAAATTTTATTTCAACAGACTTATGAAAGTTTACAAAAGACCTTTAAAAAAAGGTGCCACTCGACCTACTTTCCCTATCTGAATAAGGGTCGTCGGCGGACCCCTCCAAGGGGGTGCATACTACAAAAAATCTGATCAGTCTGAAAGGTGTCGTCCTTTAATTAAAAATCGACGTTTTTGAGCTTTTTTTGAAAATCTTACTTTTTATATTTGAAAACGGCTCTGTTAAGTTTTCGTTGTACTGTATAGTATGACTCACCCAGGAAGAAGAAACCGCTGTATTTCAGTCATTTTTGAAAGCAGAGATTTGATTTTTGGTATAGGCATAGACTTTTATGAGCCGCACTTTTAGCACTTAGTGCAAGTGACAGCCCTAAACCCAGACTACTACGATTTCGCGAAAAGGGCATATTCTCTATATTTTGCTTCGCGTTGGAATTATTCGAAAAAGTTGACTAGAAATTGATTTTGACGCTACATACCGAATTTCAACCCCGGATTCGAAATTTGAAGTCCAATTTTCAATTAATGGTTCCGAATAAGAAGCTACAGGAATGATAAAATATTCAAAATCAATGAAATGAATGTATTTTCATTAGATATTACGGTATTCATTCTTATTTCTACATTATTTTGACGTAGCTTCTTATTTAAAATAATTGATTGAATACAAAATCAGAATGATTTGTTCATATTCGGTATGTTGGGTCAAAATCAATTTCCAAGCAATTTTTTCAAAAAACTTATTTCGTTATCTCCAACGCGCCTTTTCACGACATTGCAGTAGGCTGCGTTTCAGGCTGTCACACGGGTTGAGTATTCGAAAAATGCGGCGCATAAAGGTCAATGCCTCTATCAAAAATCACATTTCAGCTTTCAAAAATGATTAAACTACAGAGATGCTTTCATTTTGAGTGTGTCACACTGTAAAAGAAACAGGATTGAATAAGGTTTTGAAATTCACAGATTGCTAGATAACAAGAAGCATTCCTACAGTATTATTCGATTCAAGCACTGAACAGAAAATCCTTTTGATAGAGCCAGAACTACAACTATTGATAGTTGATATTTGCACAAACGATAAACTAAGCCATTTGTCGAAGCTAAGCATGTCACACTGTCGCAATCACCACTAAGTTAGTGAATAATTTGAATTGTTACATAAATCACCTTTGGACTTGACAATTCTAATTGGAAGTTTGTCCGCAAGAGTATTCGAGTAACATTCAATGCATAATGGGGCTCAAAGTCCATATTCACCGATTTCATCAATGTCCAAGTGTCAAAGCCACTAAATCATAATTAGAGAGACTCTCGAAATGGTTTTGTAATTTGTACGTTGAACTCGGATGAAGTTGTATGTTTTACTGCTGTTATCTATAAAGTTGTTGGAGTTTGGGTTGCATTTTCTCAAAAATTATTGTCAAATTTGAAATCCAAGAGAAGAATGAGAAATGAATTGAATTTTAAAATACTGAGACAAAATATTTTGATGGATAATGTGGCAATGAGATCTGAAATATCTGTTTGAAAAATCTTTTCTGTCTGTTTTTTCCATTAACTAGCTGTTGCACCTCTACGTACGACAACCCACTGAAGTCGAAACTTGTGCGAGCTAAAGACTAACGAGGTCTAACCTTTCAACGGGTGATTCCTAATATGGTTGCGGAATCATCTCAGCTTCAACTAGATAAATTTGCTCGAGAAAAACATCTGGTCGAGGTTGGGATCGAACCCACGACCGTCCGACCGTGTGTCGGGCGCACTACCACCGCGCCAATTATAAAAGAGAAGTATTTTGGTTGGTTTCCATACCGGAATGAAATCATTATTTTTCATTTTTCGACGCGCGTTTTGCTCATCAACTCAGCACCATCTGAAGAGAACTGAGTCAAGAGAGAGTTAGTTTTGTTTTAGTGTGGAAAAGTGTTTTCAATAGTTTCAAAGGTTTTCTTTCAATCTACATAAAACTTGTATTCATATCTAATTCCCCAATGTTGGTCGATGAAATCAACTATTTCTCATGATCAATGAATCCAAATGGCATCGTTTAGTGAGCCAGTGTGATACGTATGTTTCGGTTATTGCACGAATTCTCATAAGATTCCAAAACAGCAAAGAACTGGAAAAATAATCACGGAATTGGTGTTTTTCTGGTGAGTTCAAATGAAATGACTCTGCTAGTAACTCCATGAAATATTTCTATTTACGTATTTTTAGATATTTAACTTAACACCCGGGCTGAAAAGTCATGGGCCTAAGAAGAAATACGCTTTTTTTCTTGTTCAAAATGGGCTTTATTCATCAACGTAATCTCCATCACGAGCCATACAATCATTCCAGCGCCGCTCTTAACATTTCAATACTACTTTTGCAGAACGATTTATCTTCTGCCTCAAATAGACTTCAGTTTCAGCAATAACCACTTTATTTGAAGTCTGCGAATATCCAGTAGTCGCTGGAGCCAAATCTTGAAAATACGGTGGATGTGGGGTCAATTTGAAGTTCAATTCTTGTATTCTTGCTATTGTGATACGATGCGTTGTCGATGGAACAAAATCATTTCCTTTGCCAAATGCGAACGTTTCTTTACAATTTCTACCACGCTCCAATAGTGCTACATAATATTTACTGTTGATGGTATTTCCCTTCTTAAGATAGTCGATGGACATTACACTACGCACATCTCATAATACCGAGGCCATAACCTTTCCAGCTGATTGTTGGGCTTGCGTGCATTTTGGACAAGGTTCGCCAGTTTCTCTTCACTCAGATAACGATGATTTTGATTCCGGAGTGGAGTGATGGATCCACGTTTCATTCATTGTCACATATTGATGAAATAATTCCGGTTTGTTATGTTCAAACATGGCCAAACACTGCTTAGAATCATCAAGACGTTCTTGTTTTTGGTCAATAGTGAGCTCGCGCGGTACCCACTTTGAACAGAGCTTTATCATAGTCAAATGCTCATGCAATATAAAGCCAACACGTTATTTTGATATCTTAACAATGTCAGGTAACTTACGCAACTCC
The DNA here is from genome assembly GCA_015342045.1 of Leptinotarsa lineolata. Classification (NCBI taxonomy): domain Eukaryota; kingdom Metazoa; phylum Arthropoda; class Insecta; order Coleoptera; family Chrysomelidae; genus Leptinotarsa; species Leptinotarsa lineolata. The sequence continues at coordinate 3,358 of WOGR01010602.1, forward strand.
ACTTTTTGATCATTCAAAACGATTTTGTGGATTTTTTTATGTCTGCTGGTGTTGCCTCAACTAGCAATTTCATATTTTTTAATAGTTGCGAAAACGTTTCAGAGAAACAAATTAAAAAACATTTCGACAGTTACTATTAAACTTTTTCAAGGAGTAGTTTTCTGAAGACTTCTCTAACTGCAATTTTATAGGAGTTTTTTAATGGTTCCAAATAAGCGTTATGAAATATAATGGAGCCTATGAAAGAATAACGATGAAATGAAAAAGTGTTGAAAATGTTTTCTTTAAGGCGCAAGAAGTAATTTTGTCTTAGACACTAGGGAAATATAATAGATATGTGACCAACTAAAATTTAACAAATAGAAAGGATGAAGTCATTTCAATAAGTTCAAGTAAAAGACATTGTTTGTGCTTTAAAGATTGATATTTTTAGTGCGACTGAAATTTTATTGACAAATAAATAGCCTATCATTAGCAAAATTCAAGTGCGCCACTCATTCATCATGTTTTCGGATAGAATTATTAATTATACAAAAATTCACTCTATCAACGTATTCATTTTATTTTCGCAAAGTCAATTCAGGTTGTTCTAAATAATATATTCCTATAAAATATATGTGGTTTTTAGCTATAAATATTGCTATATATGCAGTATTTTATATTTTCAACTCATCTAATGTTGGTATTACGGATTGTAATAATTTTGCAATGGCGTCATTTCATAAAATAATTGGTATCAAAAGCAAGCATTTTAACGTATTTTTGCTACTATGTTACCCTTATAAAATGTTTGGAAACACTTAGTTCTAAGAATGATGGTATTGCGGAAGAGTAGGACTACTTTCGAAGCTAAGCTTGAAGTACTTGTGGTTGTATGATAGGATTTCTCACGTATAGTTTGGATGAATAGTATCTTTCGAGATGTTTTATCTGAGAAGCTTCTTTTATCGATTATGAAGGCCCAATTCCGAAGGAAATTTGAGCCAGTGATTTGAGGGTATATATACATGGTGCTCCACTTAAATCGATGGATTTCAATCATCGATAATTTTTTCCTGTTTCCAGCAAGGAAAAAATTGTTGCACTAGGTTACGTAGAAGAGAAAAGTGTTTTGTTAGTATGTTGAATATACAGGCTGACTCAAATAGCTTCATATTTTTTATAGAACAGTAATTTCTCAGTTTGTTCGACGCGCCTTGAACTGAGTGCAATGCTATTACTTCATAAAAAATTTTGTTTTTCATTGATTTTAAAAACTGATAGCGAATTTGCTCATTTCATTTCAAATGATTGAATTACCACAATGAAATATTCAAAATGGATCTTGTGCTAATTATTACTTCATTTTCAAAATCCATTGAATGTTCAAAATGACCGCCATTGAGTTGTAGGCACTTTCGCGCTTTCAGGGAGAGCTGTTGGATGGCTCTTGAAAATGCTCGTAGTAGAACTGCTGCAGCAGCTTCAGAAATAGCTGCCTTCGTAGAATTAGAGATTCCAAATTTGTGTTTTCATGCCAATAGTACTTTTCAACGTTTCCCAGGCAAATTGACCCAACTGAATAAGGTTGGAGCTCAATCAATGGAAAAAATATATTTTTCATAGAGAGATAATTGTAAACCCTTAGAACCCTATATCAAAACAAATCACTCGGTGTTACGGATAAAATTCAAAAATCTTCATAGGAACTTCTTGAGTCACACTGTATATCGGATATATCAGCAAAACAAACATTGAGACCTTCCCATGTATCCTGGCAATTAATTTCTTTTCTTGTTAATAACAGGAAAAAATTATTAACGATTGAAATCCATTGATTCAGGTGGAACACCCTGTATATTGATATCGGTTTCAGATATAACTGGCAATATCGCGCTTATCCAATCGTTCATTCTTTTAGAATGAGTGCCTTTCATTCTTGCATACAATAATTGAAGGGGGGTATCTTTGTTTACAATCGTTCGAAATGATTCTAGATCCACCATCAAGATTTTCGGCCGTATATTTTTTGGTAGATGGATTTTTCAAAATAACTCAAACAGAATCAAATTAACTTAAACCAAACATTATCCCATTTTTGTATAAACAAAAAATAATATAAAAATATTTGTTCCAAATAGTATTCGAACCTGTCAACAAAAACTGTCAGTGAGTCAACATCCCAATATCAAGGGCATTCACACTACCAAGTATCGATGGTTACAAACACTGGTTATGAACACTGGTTACGAACACTGATTACCAATTAATCATAGAAAGCGGGTAGAGAAGCTACAATCAAATATCGAATCCGAACGCGAACGCATACGCTCAAACCACAAAATGATCGTAAACCTAGATAAAATGATAAAATGGCGTGAATCACCTTGTATAGTTCAGCTGCTGATATGAAACTCCCATCCAACTCTAACAACTCATTTTTACATGAAGTAAATTATTTTGATGGTTTTTATGTTTACACAGAAAACTGCTACTGTGTGGCTCTGCTGTCGGTACACAACTATTGTGATTGTTTATATGCTAGTTGGCAATATTTTTGCTTATATACGACATTTTGGAGATTCTTATAATATGAATTACCTACCTTCATTACATATTACTTTTTTATAATAAATATCCGTTGTCTAATGCTAAATACATGGTGAATATTAGACCTAACATGTGAACGCCGCTAAAATATTGTTAAAATTCAATTGCCATAGTAGTATTTCCACATATTGGCGTTGGATTTAACGCAATATTGTTTGTTGATTCTTCAGATTCATCTTAATATACCGGTTTTTGACAATTAGTGACAGAGATGCCCCTATCCCTGCACAGTATATTTTCGTAACATTTTCAGTTTTCGTCTAAATGAACCACTTTTCCAAATTTTTTTCCAATGACCAATATTACACGACATTATTAGGTATATAGTTATTGGTACGCTAATCAAATAAAACTGACAAATTATATATACTTCATTGCACAACCTCTAAAATCAATGTCAGCTGGTTCTTCTTTAATGCTGCATTTCATTTTTGGCGACAGGAAATAAATATTCGCGGAAGCAATTTTATTCTATGACAGTTATTTTATTGTTTTGGAATTGTAGTAAATATACCATGATACAAAATAGTTGAGAAATCATCATCAAAGTGACAATATGCTGGGTAATCGCACGTTAAAAGGCAAGGCCTCGTTAATTCATTGCTCGCACAAGTTTCGACTTCTGAGGGTTGACGTTAGTCAGCTGGTTAACGGAACGAACAATTTTAAAACAAAAACAAAACAAAATTATGTTGAAAAGCATTTCAGTAGAATAATTTCATTAAAGCTACACGAAACAGTTATAAAATGACCTTGAAATAGTTCTTTAGAGATCACAAAAACCTTGCAGAGAAGTGCTATAAAACTGCTACAAAACAATTCACTTTTATAAAAAAATATGTTTCATAAGTTAGTTGTAAAAACGTTTCTGGGATTATTTAGTGACCATTCCATAACAATTTTTTGATTTTATTTTATGGACATTCCTATGACAGATTTATGCGTACAACTGTATCGTGATCATGGACCGTCTAATATAATCAATTAACATTTTGGAAGTAATTATAAAATACCAACAAAATAAAACTGTTGCAGCACCATGAAATTACAAAACAATTTTGCTGGTCGGAAGTGTCTCATTTGAATGTCCACTGCGTTCTGCATCATCGACGTCTCTACGACCACGTTTGAAGTCAGCAAATCAACGTTTAATTCTTGTTTCCGATGGAGCGGAAGTACAACGACAAGCCGATGGGGCGATGTTGTTGGACCTTCGCTTCTACCTAGTTCAAGGAATGAAACTTTGAAAGAAATTTGATTTTTAATTTTTGGAAATCATCGACTTCAGGTTGATGATAGACACTGCCTTGCACTGACGAGTGGCCAAACAGCCTAAAACCGGTCTGCAAGTGTGTTCCAGAATTAAAAATCGATTCCGGAAGTTGTATCGCCAACAGCATATGCAGGAATTACTTCTGTGAAGAATCCTGTCGAATATAATCCAATGTCCTTCATGCTGTTAGTGTTTTCTGATAGGTGTCGTCCATAAACCTACTGTGAAGATGAGTTGAGACTGGCCTGAACGAATTGTTTATATGAGCTCCTATTTAGTGGAGATGGTTAGAAATACGGAACTTCGAAAAATTGCATAGAAGGTGATTAAACTGTAAAACTGAGAGTTGTGGAATGGAACTTGCCTTTAAGCAGTTTTTATCTTATTCCTTTATGTATCTACCCGAATTACGTTAAACTCTACTTCCACGGGGGCCAAACTCTGCACCTCCCTCTCCGCAAAGCTGGCCTCTGTTACAACTAGATACACATACACGAAAATCATGCCTAAAAATTACCTTTTTTTCAGCTTTTCTGTGGACGACTGAAAAATTCGCTTTCAAAACTGCTTTCTTAGTTAAGCAAGTATCAGATAATCTGAAAAACAAGGTAATTAAAAGTAACTGATGAGTTTGGAATTCATGAAATAAGCCATGATTACTGAAACAAAAAGTGTATGATTTATTCAGAGGAATTATCCATTCACCACACAAAATCAGTATTGTAAATTATTTTTTAAAGAACGGGCGTAGAATAAAGAGCTATTGGTGAAACTCTTGAAATTGGCATATTGCACTAGACTCTTGGACGCTTTCGAAAGTCTGAAAATAGCAAAATGAATCATGAGAGCTATAAATAGCGACAAGTTAGCGAATTTCATCTTCATCATATACTAATTTCTCGAAATCAGCGAGTGAAAGTGTAAGTAATGCTTCACTTCACCTTTCAATTTCGTCGTAGACCTGTGAAGTAGTCATTGGTTTTATCTCCGAATTCAAATATATTTTCAAGCATATAACAGTGCTATCATGTGGTATGATATTCATAACGAATTCAACAATTCACAATTATCAACAATAATTATGTTCCCTATCGGATTCATACCAGTCAAAATTTGATCTGATTCTCTCGAAAATTGACGCGCATAACATAATCATAAAATGTGTCATCTCACTCTTGAACTGAGTAATTAGTGAGTAGCGAAATTATTTTATCTCCATGAATATACAATCATTTCACATATGTCCTATTAGTATTCTAATAAACCGAAGTTTGAAGGTGAAGTGTGGAAGTTGAAATGTGGATCCATAATAAATACAGAAAAAATTTAAAATCACGTATTCTCTTTGAATAACCTCTGTTACACTCCTCAATGATCCTTGAAAATACTTTGTGGCTTCTTAATCGCAAGTGAAGTACTTTTTCATAAACTTCTTGATGAGCGTCTACAAAGAATCAACATTTTTTCCACTCCAATCTTTTTAATCTACTTCTGCCCCCGGGTTAATCTTATTTCGAATCTCCAGCAAATTCTCAAAGGCCAGCAATATTTCACGAAAGCAGGAGAAATCTGCTTTCCTCGCGAAATAAAAAACACATATCACGAGGCATTTCATTAAATCTGAATTTATGACAGAAAAACAAAATGAAAATCCACAACGAACCAATGAATCTTGCTACGGAGCAGTGCGGTTTCATTTTGTTTTGTTGAAATGGAGTTATTTGGTAAGGATTGTCGAAAAAGTAATTCTTGGTGTTGACAGAAACTAGTTTTGTTGAGCGTAAATGAAGTTACGAAATTCAAGTTAGTTTGAATGAAGAGAATAGAAAGAGATATAATTGTTGAATCCATTTGAATAAGGAGTGCTATACTGAAACATTTATGTCCAGAAATGAAGTTCAGGATGTGTAATGAAAGGTAATTGGAATAGATGAAAGTACGCTACAAGCAATGAGAAATGAATTGAATTTCATCAGTTCGGACTCCCAATGTCTAATGTTTCATGAAATGATTTGAAATCCCTGAAATAACCAATACAATAGAAAATTGAAAAATAGCTGAAAAAAGGAAATATATCAAGCAAAATACCTGAAATGAAATTATGGTGAAATAAAATACAAATGAAACAAATTGAATAATCCAAACAAAAAGGAATTATTGCAATTAAAAATTGAGCGATTTCAAGTCACGTTACTTCAAGACGTTTTGATTGTTAATATCCACAATCGTCTTCGGGTGATGACTGGGGGTTACTGTGATGCAGTGTTAGCGATGATCTATCTCTTTCTGAAAAATGGACTTGGTGTTTTTTCAAAGTCTGGTACAACTTTCTTTCAACTGATGTAGTAGGGTCCCGTACGTGTATTGTCCCTTCTGAAGAACCTCTTCGATCTTCTGTTCGTGAAGATCAGTGTCCATCAACACAGTGGCGTTTCCCTTATCTGCAGGTAGGATCTTGATGGTGTTATCTCTACAAAGGCCGTTCAGAACCCTACGTTCTTCATTGCTAATGTTAGATGTTTTAACTGGTTCTCGATTCAGCTGCTCTCTGATTTTCCATCTGAATTCTCTGCCTCGGTCTGATCAATGAGGGAAACAGTGGATTTCACTGAAGTGATTATCTTCAAAGTAAGTACAGATGTTGGCGCAATGGCAAAGTTTAGACCTTTCCTCAACAAGGATTTCTCTATGTTCGTGAGTGGGCGGGAACTCATGTTGACGACGTTGGTTGCTTCACAGTTGTCCTGTTTTCGGTCTGCATTCGGGCAATGTTGCTTCACTAACTTCCCCCATTTTTTGTTGTGGGTATTCTCCATGTCTTGGCGGATGTTCAAGCACGCGCTTTCAATCTTGGCAAAGGGTGGTCCATGATCCTCTTCCAAGGTCTCTCTTCTTATCTCTTCAAATCGTTCTGTGGCATCCTGCATCAAAGTTGACCTCTTTCAACGGTGGTAATTGATTTGGGACCTTCTCAGTGCTCGGCTGGCGCGTTCCAATATCCGTTTGGCACTCTCTCCTGGGATTGGCGATTTCAGCAGGAAATCTTTGGGGATGATGTTGTTGTCTTCCGCTCTGCACAAAAAACTGAGGTGAGTTTCTTCCTTGGTAAGTTTGACCATATCACACTCTCGTCACGTATTCCCCAGCCTACTCCCCAAGTCAAGCGCGCGTAAAGAAGTTTTACTTCAAAAATAATGTTGATATGTACATGAATTCTTGACGTGTCCTCCAAATTGTATGAGTTCTCTGTAGGTATGTACCAAGGAATTCTATTCTGAATCCATGTTCACTAGATCAACTGTTGATGAAGTTGTGGATATTATAGATCTCCACTGAATTGATGCTTTTTGTTGTTTCTATCACAATAATGGATGAATATGTAAAAATGATTCATTGGATGATAATAGCGTAATATGTAAGTATGTGTGGTTGTGTATATCTGCTATTATTGTTATTATTATTTTCCGAAGCCACGATACATTCGAGAGGGCGCGCCAGCATTATCAACCAACGACCACTCCCCACACCGTAGGGTAAGTGATCATTTGCTCCGAGAATCATGTACCCTGAGCAAATGCAATGAGCCAAGAATGACAGCCTTCTGCATCTGTCCGGCTAAGATTTCTGCCTTACTGCGGCA
>WOGR01010603.1:0-10858 GCA_015342045.1 Leptinotarsa lineolata
AAGGATGAGTTTATTACGAACGCTAGAGCATTTAATGTGGAATCAGGAAGGTTAGCAAATATGATCATTGAAATTTCGTCTATTCCCGCGGCCTTTTTATTTTTAAAAGATTGAATTATTTCTTTAATCTCATTTGCATCAGTAGGGTGTAAAATAAAGTTATCAGAGGTCCATATGTTCTCTAAATGAGTCAGCGGATTGAGAATAGTGATTGGAATATTTTCAGATATGAAGAAAGCTTTTGATACTGCATCTCACTCTGAACTCCTCAAGAAACTAACACAATACGGAACGGGAGGTGTTTGCCTTGAACTTTTTCGGAGTTACTTAAAAAATAGTTCATAAAAATGAATGAATATGAGAGTAACCTACTAATACCAAAGTGTGGTGTTCCTTTCGGCACGGTTTTAGGACCTGTCATTTTTCAAATTCACATTAATGATTTACTAAATACAAATCTTGTTGGTTATCTTTATTCACATGCGGTTGATACTGTATATGTAGTGGATGAAGATAATTGGGATGAGATCATATCAAAGGCAGAAGTTGACATATCAATTTTGAAACATATTTTGAGTTATGACTTGCTCACACTTGATATTACTAAAACCAAATTCATGACATTTTCATTTAGTGAAAAATTTCAACCAAAATTTGATAAAATGAAAATTCATAGTTCGAAATGTTTGAAGAAAAATTTTCAGAAATGCAATTGTACCTACTCTCAAATTGAATAGAACCTCAAAAATGAAATATTAAGGAATATGTATAGATTGTTGCCTGAAGTGGAAAAAATATTCACTTGATGTAACAAAAAAATTAAAAAAATGTCATCAAAATCTGTCAAGTCCATATATAAGTATGCAATAAAAATCATTTTGAAAAACTTTTTAGATTTCCATCAAAAATTTTTTTAGAAAATATTTAATTTCAACTATTAGACAAATATTAAATTATCTAAATAAACAATTCGTCTCATCTCATCTACACAGTAGGTTTATGGAGTGACACCTATCAGAAAACAACTACTCCCCTGGCTAATACCACGAAGGGCGTTAGATTATATCCTACAGATGTCAGTACAAGATTCTTCACAGTTGGAGATATAACTTCCGGAATCGATTTTTAATTATTGGAACACATTTGCAGACCGGTTTCGGGCTGTTTCGCCACTCGTCAGTGCAAGGTAGTGTCTATCATCAACCTGAAGTCGATGATTTTCATAATTAAAAATCAAATTTCTTTCAGAGTATCATTCTTCGAACTAGGCAGAAGCGAACGTCCAACAACAGCGTCCCATCTGCCTGTCGATGTACTAACCAACTGCATATCCACATGGCCCAAGACCTCGCATAAGGAGAAAAAACTTTCTATATAGGAACGAAAGACAAATATTCTATAAAATCAATACCATTAACATAAGGGAAATTGTGCAATAATCAGTATAATACAAGATCAAAGACCCATAAATGCTTTCAAATTGCTAAGTCTACATTCAAAAAAACAACACTCTATATGTATTGGTTCTAAAATTTACTATATGCTTCCACGAGAAATTAAAAAGTTGAGATCAACAGTATTTAAAAAACATCACGCAATTGGATATAAGATAATACTGAAAAAAATTGAAAATGTACTCACATTAAAATAATTCAGTTCACCATATAATTAATTTCACCCAAATGGAGAATTGAACGCTTTTTTCCCAATGTAACACTATTCTATAAGTAGGTGTCTTAATTTTTTTTCAATTTTTACCATGTCACGTGAAATGAACAATATTCAAACATGATGTAGATTAGACCTTCTAATTACTAATATAATAATGATAATGGTGATAATAATGATAATAATATATGTGTACTAGACATTGTTTTATGATCATTATTTTTCGATTCTGATCATTGAAAACAAAAAATGGATTGAGTAACTGAACAACTGAACAACTTTGAAATTCGGTATTATCCAGTTGTTTACATACAACAAACAATACAACACTCCATTTTTAACAATCAACATAAATAAAACATCAATAAAACATCACACTCAATTGGATAGTTCTAAAAGATACAATGATCTCATTTTTCTGTAAAAACTGTGATCTAGTCAATTAACCTAACGCTATTACAAATACATTTTTTTCTTTCTCCTTTCGATTATGAAATGACATTGAAGATGTCAAATGAATTCAAAGATTCCATCAGATTCATTACCAACTGCCTCTTCTAAATTGAACTGGAAACGAAATGATTTTTTCGATATAAATCAATTCAGAAACAATTTTCAGTCCATGAATTAAAAATACTACTGAAAGAATATTGTTATTCACTAGTTCCTTATAATAAACTGTTGTCATAATGATTTAAATATCACAAACATTTAAGTGATTGTAAAAAAATATTTAAATTATCGTCTCAATAGAAAGTAGTTCTTTAAAGTTGTGCATTATATCTTGTTCTTTGTTTAACTCTTATGTGCTCTTACCTGAACAAGTCCTCACCCCCTCTTGCATCATTTCCACCCGTTTGACGTCTTTCTGGAATTTACTTACCCTCATTCTTCCTCTTCCTGATGTATTCCCATAAAGATCATCCCCCTCGCACCGAAATTCTTCCCACGCTTTTTCCAGCTTTGGTTTTTATTTCCCCTCTTACAGATGATGCTAGTTGCAGGGATTAAATTCCTCTATTACGTCAGCAGTTTTCTTTCGAAGGGCACGCACTCTGGGCCAGGTGGTGCTAACTTCGAACCATAGTAACAATTATAGGTGTTACAATTGCCAAAACATAGATATTTTTGGGGTTGCTCAAATGAATAAACAGGATACTTTTTATGTTTTACCTCAGCAGAATCAAAACTATCTATAACTACCAGAAGGATAATTTTTGTAATATCATATTAAAATTATATATAACAAGTAAGAAATAATTAAAAAATACAGAACAAGGCCACAACAATGTAATTACAACCTTTCTTCATCATGCGAGTCTCATCAGTTTGTGAGAACGCTTGAATTAATTTTCTTGGGCGATAGTTTTAATTTTGCGATAATTCTTATTTATGTTATACAGAATAATATCGTTTTCGTCTGAATAGCTTTCCAATCACCATATTGTATGTGACCATCGTTTCAAACATAAAAATGGAGTTATTGAGCCATCCCTGGAAGATAGACATATACCATCGCACATTTTTCTGAAGACCTATAAAATAAAATAGCTATTTATGATATGAGTGTTAAAAGTAAGGTTTTATTTTGTGAGTAAAAAAAATTCACGAACAAAATAAAACTTACTTTCAACACAAATATCATACAAAGTTTTTTGTACAACTGTACTCTTTTCATAATAAAATAGACAAATTCAATATCTCTATAGATCCACATTTTGACTTTTCCTGTCAATTAACTATTTCATGTTATCGCATTTGCTGTGAAGTGGCCGTATCAGGTGACGACGAATCACCTGGTCACCAACAAACAGTATTGTTTACAGCTCAAGCCTTTTATTTAATGTAACATTTGAGGTTCCTGTTGGTGTTTAATGTCTTGCATTATAAAGAACAATAGTGAGGAATTGTGTGTTCCTGGCGATATTGAAGAAGCTGCAAAAAGAGCTTCAATTGAATTGTTACCAAAAAAATCGGCTCAGTAGTACGACATCGCATATTTTAATTTTCTTAGCTGGTGTAGACTTGAAAATGTCGAAGGAAATTTCAGCAAAACCGTCTTCTTAGCCTATCTAGCAGAGAAATCAAAAATATGGAACAAATCAACTTTGTGAAGCAAGTTTTCAATGATAAACTCGAGTGCGCTAGTTGAAAATGGTGTTAATACAAGCAAATATTTCATGGTAATAGCATTCTCAAAGCGGAAAAATGAAAGTTATAGGCCCAAAAAATGAGAAACTCTCACGCTTGAACAAGTCCAGAGATTTATAAATGAGGCGCCAGATGAAAAATATTCGATGATAAAAGTTGCTGAGTTGTTAAGAGCTGTGCTATTTATCAATAGAAGACATTAAATCAATGGATAAATCATTGATTGTTCAAATTCCAAATACAAAAACGAAAATGGGTCGTTCTCTTTGCATTGTTAAAAAAAAAACATTGACTATTTCAATAGATACGTTGCATTACGCCCTTCTGTTATCAATCGTCAACGTTTTTTTCTGAAATACTCAAATTATAAATGCAGTGCCAACCCAGTTGGTATAAACACGTCCGAGAAAATGACCTCTACCATTGCTGAGTTTCTGAACCTCCAGGAACCAAAGGAATATACTAGTCACTGTTTCAGAAGGTCTTCTGCTTTTTTGCTAGCAGAATCAGGAGCAAATGTAACGAATATTAAGAAGCCCGGAGAATGAAAGTCTACAACAGTAGCTGAGGGTTACATCGATCCATCTATTTCTCATAAAAAGGCTATTGTTGAAAAAATAATCCCAACAGCTAGCTCCAGCGTTACAGCATCGTCCTCTTCACTTCAAGAATTAAATTTTGATGCCCATGAAATTGTCAACTCAGCTAGTTGAAATATATTACAAGGCTCTTCAACATCTCATGACCCGTTTTTCCACTTCCAGATAAACAGACAGACAAACATAATATAGTGATATGATCAACAGAACCTGAAATGTTTGATGAAAATCTTTGTGTGTACAAATGAAATTGAATGAGTTATTAACTATCAAAATGAAATAACATATTGAAATATTAATAAAATTATAGATACCTACTGATAGTGATGATATCTGAAAATAACTTAATGTTTCACTTCACATATAAATGTTGAGTTGGATGAATTTGAGGCATTGAAATAAAGAAATCAATTGATTATCATCATGAAATATTACAAGAAACACTTCATTGTGAGATTTTCACTAAACAGTTTAACAAAAATGCATCACGTGTTTCGCTATACAATATCTTCTTCAGGCGTGTCTTTACAGTAAAGACACGCCTGAAGAAACTATTGTATAACGAAACACATGTTACGTTTTTGGTTGACCACATCACATGTATGAAATATTTATTCATTCTTTCGAAAATTCGTACCAACTTCGTAGACAAACCTTTTCTCTGGGTAATCAACCACCCCCAAGCCCCATTAATCGTTCCATTACGAGTTTGACAGCGCTTATAATAAATATTGATTTAAACGCACTTTTAATAGTTTTTATATGGCATGATGCGGTTGGCAAGAAAAAGAAAACCCCGCGAGATGCGAACCATGCCATGCAGCCTTGGTATAAACGAAAGAACAACATCACAATTTACCACTAATCATAAAAAAATGGCGAACATTTAATGAGAACTCACGCGAACACGATGTAAATCAGGCGAATGAGTACTCGTCAGCAGGACCGTATTTAAAGAATTAGGCGGCGAAATCGAAATTAATGGAAGCTAGGAGATTAATACGAGTTCTGCTTTCGAAATCAATAACAATGTTTGGAATTAGTACTATTTTATATGTAATTCGGGACTTCAACAGATATTTTTTATTTCATTTTATAAACGGGCAACCCCCTCTTTACAAAATATAGACAATATACAAAATACACAAGGTGTCACAAATATAAAAAGATAATAATATGTATCACAAGGTATCACAGAGTAGCCACTCCAACAAGAGATTTTTTTAAAGTACATAGGCTCACACCAGTTATACTTAGACCATTCGAATTAGATAGATTTCCCAGTCTCAAAATCTGTGATTACCTGCTATTGTAGCCATAATTAGTATGGTGATAGGGAATGCTGAAAAGTTCACAATATCGTGTTGGTATTTTATGGAATCTAGAACTGATTTGTGCCAACAATTCTGGCCATAAATTAATTTGTATAATAAGATTAAATAAGATCAATTTCGACTGGTTTCCAAGGTATTAATCGAAATATGCTTCAAGACCTGGTAATAATTGTATTTTATGCATTATTGGAGACAAGAGTGACATGTATAATGTTTTTGTTGAAAGAATTGACAATTTCTGTGCATTTCTGAAAACAAAACCTAGTTTTTGAGAGCCATTGCTCACAGCTGAATTCATATGCTGGACAAACGTAAGATTTTCATCAAATAATACTCCAAGGTACTCAACAACCAATACACTTTTGATGATCTTATTATCGATATGATAGTCATTTTCGATTATAGAATTTGCTCTACTAAAAGTAATACCCTGGCATTTATCAGGATTCAACAACATGCCATTTGATTCAGACCATTTTCGCAAGGAATTAAGATCTTCTTATAGTTTGTTACAATCAGTTGGTTTTGTGATGTTTGTGTATATTTTCAAATTATCGGCAAAAAGAAGAAATTTACAATTTTCAAAAATGGTACCTATGTCATTGATAAAGACATTAAACAACAGGGACCCAAGTGTGTACCCTGTGGAACTCCTGATGTAACAAGGACAGATTTTGGAACAAAATTCTCAATTTTAACTAACTGATATTTATTGTAGAGATAGCTATTCAGCCAGTTTGTAAACCATGACGGAAAACTAGCGGTAGACAATTTCCTGATTGATAAATTGTGGTTCACTTTATCAAAAGCTTTACTGAAGTCGGTATAAACAGTGTGGATTTGACTATGTTGTTCTAGTGCACTGACAATATCGTTTTGATATAGTAATAGGTTAGTTACAGTTGATCTTGGTATTAGTTGAATTCTTAGTATTAGTTATTGTGTTATGGAATTATTGTATTTTACTTCTTATTGAAATATTCATGAGTAATTGTAATGATACCTAACATTAACCTGGCTTCTACCAGTAGGTATTACGTAAGAGAGTAGACAACATGCAACAGTTCATAGATATTATGTTGCTTCGAAAGTTTTGTATGTTTTTATTACTCTATTTCAAACTGTAATATCTCGGTGCATACTTATTGAACTCATTCGAAATGAGTGCCATTTGATCACTGTTCTTTTGCCAACATAACACTAGTCAATTCATTCCGTCAGCATTCCGTTTATTGCCCAACAGTTTTCCATTCACAGAGCAAAGTATACATGATTGATAAAAAAAATGACACTAATAAATGTTAGCATAAACATTGGATACTCTGTAGTCGATGAAGTCGACGAAAGCCGTTCTGCCTGGTCTTGATTGGCGAAGGTTTTACAGGCGAGAAAGTTATCGAAGGCACCTAAAGACCTACCGTGTCAATATTTCGAGCATTCCTCATTTATTCTATGGCCAATCTTTGAGGCATGTTGAGCAACACTAGACTTTCATGATCTGTGATACCAAATATGTTGAAAATGTTCCTTGTATCGCTTGGTTTGACCAACATACTTTTTATAGTAATCTTCTCAGCATATTCTGAAAATACCAGACTTTTTCTTCCCAGTTTTGAAAGCCAATTCATGTTCAATACTTCAAGAATTCGGACCTATTGAAGTCGCATTACATGTAGAATTGGCGCGGTGGTAGTGCGCCCGACTCACGAACGGAAGGTCGTGGGTTCGATTCCAGCTTCGACCAGGTAATTTCCTCGAGAGAACTTATCTGGTTGAAGCTCGTTGGTCTTCAGCTCGCACAAGTTTCTCAACTTCTGAGAGTTGTCGTTCGTAGGGGGGCGACAGCTGATTAACGGAAAACAGATTTTGGACAGATTTAAACAGATGAAGGTGAATGTTTGAAGTTTTATGTATAAGTATAATGAAGAAGCATAGATCCCATTGAAAATTGGTATCAGAAATAATGTAATTTACCTAAACTATAGTACCTGTAGATAGTCACGAATGATAAGTTAGTTAGAGAGTTGTCTAAAATTGAAAAACGCTGGCACTTTATGCCAGCGTTTTTCCAAACCTTGAAGCAATTATGATATGCTTTTTTTGGTATATCCTTGAGTTCTCTCTGCGATTCGACTTTTATCTCCTCAATCGTCACAAAACGCCGTCCTTTCATGGCTCTCTTCAATCTTGGGAACGAAAAAAAGTCGCAGGGGGTCAAATCTGGTGGAAATGGTAGCTGAAGTATGATTATTGTGTTGTTTTTGGTCAAGAAATTACGAACAAGTAATGACGAGTGAGTAGGTGAATTATCGTGATGCAAAAGACATGAATTGTTTTTCCACAATACCAGACGTGGCTACAAAAACACGGTGCACCACCATATTTTCAAATTGAGATTCGGGATTAACTCAACGATCATTTCAATAAAAAATGGAAAGGTAGGGGTGGGCCTGTGGTGTGGCCATCCAGATCACCTAACCTGACCGAAATGGATTTTTTAATAGAGGTATATCAAATGAATTGTCTACCAAACTCCTTCAACATCTATAGAAGACATGAAACGAAGAATCACTAGAGCTTTCAGGGAAATCCCAGAGGATATGCTGGAACGTGTAGAGAATTCGATTTAAAAATATTGACATTACGTCTTGCAGAAAATGGTCGCCATTTTGAACATCTTTTGGACTCCTCTATTCAACGAAAAATTCAGGCGTTATTATTCATATTGAACAAATTTTGAGTAAGTGAACGTAAATAAATGAATTTTTTGTGGATACAACAATTAATAAAACTGGGTATGATTTGTAAAATATCTGCTTCTCGTATAATATACCTCTGATGAGAAATATAGTGAAATGTTGAAACAATTCATACAAATGGAAAAATACAGTGTGTTCCATTTGAAAAATGAAACTTGACTGGTTTTACGGAGCACTCTATATATTGTTTCCGAAAATTGAGATTCCCGAAATCATTAAAGTGGTGTTGACTAACTATTCCTGAAAAATCCACTCAAGTGTTGTAGACATGCGGGTGGTGAATAAACAAATATTGTCTGCAAAATAGTTTTTCTGGAATAACTTGGCAATGCCGCAACGGAAATTCGAAAACAAAAATTCCCTAACTTTGGTTGGCCACGCTATGCTGAATCACCCAGTATGCGAGAAAATAATTGTTAAAGATAGTATTCATCAATATGACTGCAAAAAAATTGAGCAGTTTGAAAAAATGTTTCCTCTGATAGCAATGGACCGGGGGAATTTTGTTGACTCAACCTGTATATAGCGAAACACGTGTCGCGGTTTCTGTAAAAATCTTACAGTGAATTGTATCTATTTGTGTTACTGATACATCTCCATTTGTTTAGTTCCCACTGAATATTTTCGCTGGATAGTAATCTAGAGCCGGTTCTGTCTCCAGGACTAAGTGCACAGCATGGCACAGCGATACGACAGGTGACAATTAAAAACCCCCTTGGCAAACCCGTAAAGAAGCTCCTGGGAGAGAAACACTCCTGTACATTAGCACGCAATATTTTCTTCGACGCTTCGGTGGCGCTTCGAAAAGTTTTCATAGCCGACTTTAACAAAGAAACGATATGCGATATATTTGAGGATCGACTGACGGTGTGAGGGGAATAAATGGTTGTAGTTCTTGAATCAGTGGTGGATTTACAAATTTGCCGCCCGTAGGCTATTCAATTTTCGCCGCCTCTAAATTTTATTACCTTAGTAAACACTCATATCAATTACATTTTCTATCAATAAAATTCTATCGAAAAAAATACGAAAAAAGTATTCAAAACGATCTTCTATTTTTTTAACACTGTAAAAAAATAGTTTTTTTCCAATGTAAACCACTCCCAATTATTTTTTCAAAATATTTTTTCTCAATTTCAAGGAGCAACATTAACTCTCAAAATATTTCAGAGTGGTATTATGTAAAATAAGCCGAATTTAAGAAAAATTTTTTTTCAATCGATAAAAATAAAAATAAATGGCAAAAGACCGCTCTGACAAAATTTGAGGATTCATGAAAGATGTCAAAGTTTTTTTATAAGAGAACGAAAACAAATATTTAAAACGGTAAGTAATTACGGAAAAATTTTTGAAAAAATTTTTGAAAAGCATCTTTGATGAGATAAAAGTACATAATATAACGTTGGCAACTAATTGCCAAAGTTTTTTTATGTAATTTCACATTTTTTACTGTGTAGAGTGGAAAGAATCAAATATGAAAATCTTGGTAGGTATGGTTTAAATAAATTCAATTTATCATTACCATAGTAGCGAATTAAGACTGACAGCTATTTGACATGAAATTAGTTGACATTTTAATTTTTATAAGTTTGCATGGTTTTTGTTCACAACTATCGAAATAAACTATGGAAAGCAGCAGCGATAGTGAGTTGGAAAATGTGCCTTACTAAATTAATTTCCTATTCAGTGCTGCTGATACATCATAATTATTACCTGAAAACTCAAAATCCAGCTACAAAAGCGTTTATGATTCAATCTCAAAATGGATGGATACAAAGAAATGCAAAACTCTTACAGGGGATGTAATTTTGTCTGTGTTATTGATTACTTGTTTATTTTGTGGAAATTCATGATCACTTTAATGAGACATCTCATTAAAGTGATCTTATTTGGCGCAAAAATCTGAAACTGACAAACCCTCTACCTTGTGGAGCATGTATTATATTATAAGTATATTGAAAGTTACCATTTGAGTGAAGAAAAATGTGAGCAGTTACTGTCCCAAAGGTTATCGTATTTCTTGAGACCTCTAATATTTTTTGTTATATAATTAGTATGTTTATCCCAGCGTAAGTGCCTATCTATTATGATACCAAGTACTTTTATCAACATACAAATTTCCCAGTTGAGGTAAATTGTTAGTGTAGGATGTAAATGGAAGATAACGGGTTTTATCTATATTGAGCGTCAATTTATTGTACTGAATCCATTTTTTGATCAACTGAAAATCTGCCATGACTTTAACATCTTCCCAGCAACGCGCTGCATATTGTGTCATCAACAAAGCTGAGAACTGTTCCCCTTATATTCATAGACAATGAACTGTTCATATACAATGTGAATAATA
>WOGR01010604.1:0-10857 GCA_015342045.1 Leptinotarsa lineolata
AGAAAGGTTGGAGATTTGTCTCTCTTCTATAGATACTTTCACGGGAGGTGTTCAAGGGACTTGGCACATTTGATTCCACCAAGAACATTGCACATCAGAAATACGGGACGGACTGTGGCTGCTCATCGATTTGAGGTTCAACTCAGTACACCTCAAACTTCGCTGTTCCAAAACTCTATCATTTGGAGAGCTGCCTTCATGTGGAATGAACTTCCTGAGAACGTTTTTCCCAATGGATTTAATCTCTAGCGATTCAAATCCAATGTCAATCACTACTTCCGCACAGGCACCGCTCTTAGAGCGCCTTTAGGTTTATCCTATAGTGCTTGTGTTTTTTCCTTAAAAAAAACCTACGAATATTTCAGGTCACCTAATACATCTTGCATATGTCTCATCCAATCACAAATGATATCAAATCTCTCAATGCACAATCCTTTAAGGCACAATCCTTGTGATGACCAATCAAGTTTCTGTTCTGATCTTCACAGTCCATGGTTGCCGCAACAAGGTCAATTGAGGTTAACTCAATAACTAACAATGATAAAATATCAATTTTTAAAAATAATTCCAGATTGAAAATATTGGGTTGCTGAATTCTTGCTGTGTAAATAAATCAATGAAGTTTTGAATCTGATAGTTTTCAAGCGCAAGTTGTTTCGCATAAAATGTATGTCACAGCGAAGGAATGGGAGTAGGAGGAAGCAATTTTTGGTCGAAAGGTGGCTGGTTCAAATAAAAATAGACGTATTCCGGGATTTCAAAAATTGTCATCAATGAACAAAAATGAAATTATTCATTACTATTGAGCAGCACTTTAGCCACAATGTGTGTGAATTTACCCGTAGCCTACTTTCCCATAAGTAGAAAATGAAAATATTTTACTCACGGACCTTTTTCCGAATCTCTCTACCACGATTCCTTTTTAAAAATTCCCAACAATGAAACAAAACTCCAGGGTCACTGTTCATAGCGAGGGGGTCAACCCATATTGACTGATCCTATAAATAATTTATTCTGTGAAATACTCTTCCGCTACCCCCGGATTCCCACGGAATCGTCCTACGCGTCCATTCATCAAAAATTAAATACACAATAACCGTATGCTTCCCGGCCGATGGTACAGAAAGGGATGACAAATTCAAACAATGGTCCGTAATAATTGCGTAATAGCAAAAATAAATGCACTTGCAACCCCGTGAATACACACTTCACGCCTTTTTCCCACGAGCCACCCTCATGAGGACTCCCTCTTCGGTCTTATATTGCTAATATTTGCCATCGAATGGTTATTGGCCACCCTTCAATTAGGGTGGCCCGGATTATGATGGTGCACAGGTCGGTGCCGGTGGTGCGAACGGGATGATTTTGGGAATTTCTCTTCTGGTGGTTTCTCAAAGATTGGGAAATTTTGTTCGACAACAATGGGGTATGATTTATTCAGAAGAAAGAAGTTATCGAAAAGGGAAGGTAGGTTCTGATATCTGAAAACGGATACCCGTGATGATTTGGTGATTTTTTTATAGTTAGCAGTTGTTAGAAACGCAAGAGTTTCTATTCTAAATCGGCGTCCGAAACGGGGAACGCCGTAAAGTTTCTCAGTCTTTCAACAAATTGAAATCGTTTCCAGTACAATGTTATGTACTGTAATGTAATATGTAATGTAATTTGAGATGTAATGTAATGTTATTCAAGTAAATAATGAAAAAAAGTGCCCCTTGAAAGTGTTCAGAGATTGTATAAATTAATTATAAAGGACTTTTCAATGGCAACAGAATCACCAGAATGATTAAATATTTTTCTTAAATGCAGTTGACGTTTATTTCTTATCAAATCAAAATCATCATAACCGTGGTTAGGTTCTTCTTTTAGTGCCTGTAGCACTAACCGCAGGCACGTTAACCGGTTGGTTAACGTGGGTGGTTCGTTCTACCCATTTAAACGACTGCTATATCAATGTTCGTTCGAACTCAACTATGGGATTTTCGATTTGCACTGCGTATCGTCTGTACGTTTAAAAGTAAGACCTCGTTAATCCTCAGCTCGCACAAGTTTCGACTTCTTAGGTTTGTCTTTCGCAAAGTGGCGACAGGAAAACAAATAGAATTCCTCAAAATTTTTAATTATTTCAGTTTGAATTAAAAAACATCAATACTTTATGAAAATCTATAATGAACGTATTGAAAAACAAGTATTTTTCAAGTATTGACAAGCAACAACAAAAATATTTTCGATTTATTTTAGAAAATTGGCTCTTAAACGTCGAATACCTACAATAAATCATAAAATTGATAGCATCAATATTTTGCACAAAATCTGAAAAATATAAAATTATTTAGGAATTTTTCAACTTGAAGTAAAATGCACTAATATTAGGCTAAGCACACATGGGCGATTATCCAAACGGTCGAGTAAAATATCGGCCAATTAAAAATTGACTTAAATTTATGTCTAGGCGCACACTTGAGCAACTTTTCAGTTGAGAAATGGATGTTCACGAGTTACGTGTAGTTGAAACTTGTACGTGTGGGTGCAGAATGTCTTGAAAATACAATGAACTTGACATTGTCGAGTTAACTTGTGTTTGTGCTTTGCTACTCAAAAGCAAAGCAAAAAAGAAGACAACAATTCATCCTTCATTTTTTCTTTAACATTTGTAGAACTTTTGAATTTTGTTATTCTGCTGTGGCCTTTTTCTCTATTTCACTCACTAACAATACTGGGTCGAATTCAGCCATTATTTTGATCCAAACCAAGAAAACAATTCAAAACACAATACATTACAAAACAAGGCAACTGATACTAGAGGAGATTAACTAGTGACTTGCCGAGTATTCAATCGACTGTGTGCGTGGACAAGTTACAACCTATATGCTACAGATGGTCAGCTGACTGTCGCCTCGCCTACAAATCTGTGACATGCTACAGATTTTAAAATCGTCCTGATTCTCGATCGTCTGTGAGCGCGCTTTCATTCCCATCTATGTTGTACAGATTGGCCGATGAAATAGTTGCTTTGAAATAATCGCCAGTGTGCACTAGGCTTTAAAGTTATTCTCTATTCCGCATTAACTAGGTTGGGTCAAAAATGACTGGGTTTATTTGACCCTCTACCGCAACCCACAACAGTTTATTGTGGCTGCATTAACTAGGTACTGAATAATTCATACTTGATAGCGTCAGATTTTTCTCCGAATAGCCAGACATAAGCAATGAAGGTTTCTGCATCAGCAGTATTCTGGAGAACTTCACCCACACACTTGAGAGTATTATTGAAAATAGGTAGTGGGTAAATAGATATTAGCAAGCACGGCCCCGTCTATAAATGGAAGAATCGTTTCTTTTTTCCTATGGTCAGGAAAAATGGTGGATGAGGATAGAAGAAATGGCGGAGGAGAACGTTCTAGAGAATAGAGTTACGACTTGATTACATGAAATTTATTGAAGATGTTAAGATCGGGGTCAGACGTCAGACAACGAAGAAATAACGAGAGGATTGGGAAGCAATCTACTGCAGTATAGCTGAGTCTAAAATTTTATTGAAGCAGAAAAACAAGTATTAATAGATAGATTTGTGTAATATTGAAATAATTCATTATTCTATAAAAGTATTCAAAAAACATGTTTCCTGAATACGTTATGGATTTTCATCAAGTATTTTCCGATAGCATCAAATATTTCGATGAAAGTGCTGCTTAAATAATTGTCAGGTGAAATATTATTGAAAAATATCTTTTATTAAATTTGTCAAATTATAGATGGTATATTCTCATATTCTCGTACTTCCACAGAAAATTGTTGTCGTTTTTAGGTTTTTTGTACTGTTATAAATATAAACATGAATTACGTACTGTGGAAATGCCACAAAGAACGTACAAATAAAAAATTAGAACATTTAGGATGTATTCTGTTGTGAGGCTTGTCAGGAGTGTCTATTAAAAAAATTAACCCCTTTTGTAGGAAATGAATATTTCTGTTGGAGTATTCATTTTTATTATAGCAAGAAATGGCAAATGAAATCTTGAATATAAGAAGAGTTTATATATACTATAGTATATATAGGGAGGGGCACCGAAAACGAAACAGATCGAATATTTTCAAAACATATGTTTGCCGAGAAAAATACAAAAACACATCGATTTGTAATCGAAGAGGGACATCTTTCGATTATAACGTCAACTGTCATACCTCTCCCCCCACTCCTCGGTCACTATCACCCAAACAATTTGAATAGGGAACGTAATAAGTGTGAAACATCATTAAAAAAGGAATTTCATAAGAAAGTCGGTCATGTCAATTTTCGCTACCTGACTTTCTATTTTGCCGCCTTCTTGCGGAAAAAACTGTTCTGTATTCCAAATTATGATACTTCATTTGCATGCTAATTTGACATAAACTCGGTGACAGGGAAAGAACAAAATGGCGGCTCCACAATGGCGGACAAGATTTGCAATTATGGTCCAACTTTATTCAAAATTGATAAGTGGTGGTTCCCAGGGTCGAAAAATAATGATTTGTTTGTCAATGCAAAATATAATTTCATAATATATTCAGTTTAAAATCTTGACCACCATTTTGTTTTTTCCCTTAGAAAAATTCTGTAATGCATTGTCAACAAATTTATGTCAAATTAGCTTGCAAATGAAGTATCATAATTTGGACTACGAAACAGTTTTTTTCCCGCAGGAGGGCGCCAAAATAGAAATTTGGGTAGCAAAAATGACATTGCTGAATTCTTCATGAAATTATCTTATTAATGATGTGTCACACTTACTATCCCTATTCAAACTGTTTGGGTGATAGTGACCGAGGGGTGGGGGAGGGGTATGACAGTTGAGGTTATGTTATGAAGATGTCCTCCTTGGATTACAAATCGACGTGTTTTTGCATTTTTTCCAAAAAATATATACTATATATCAGATATAGTTCAGAATATAGGTGAAATTTCCTTTTATATGCAAAAAGAGGTCGATTCTGAGCACTTCGTTCCCTCAAACGCTTCCTAGAACTCAGTACCAAATTAATCCCGATTTCTATTAATCTAATTTAGCTCCATCCAGTCTCCCACGGGAGCGTTCTACTAGTTCCCACGGGTAAACATTACATTAACATTATTGGGTCCATCTAGCCGACGAGAGGGACGATCGAAGCTCTAGTCTTTTGTTAAATGGATTTTGTTTTCGTGACACACTTTGTTATTCAGTTACACTCGTAGGGATTTGAATGCGGGGAGTCGACAGTTAGATGGTGTTTTGTTTCATCTGTCAAGTGCACTTTGCGGCGGTGGATGGTTTTTCGATTACGGACGGGGTGGTTGATTTGGTTTAATTTTTCTTGGTGATGAGAAAGAGAAGTTAATGATGTACCCTATATGGGGGTGGTATATTCGAAATGAACAATGAGTACAGAATTTATATATTGATCACAAAATAGCACACTAATTAGAAGTCATTTCCTTATACCTACCTTTCCACTCATTTCTCTTCTATTTCATTAAGAGATACATTCCTTTAGTTATTTAATAACACTAGCTGACCAGCGAACTTCGTACCGCTTCAGAATTTATGAATGTTGTCTTGAGTTCTCAACTGAATTATATTAACTTATTAATGTTGCGTTTATGAAGCAAAAAGTTGGGCCATACTAACTTGACCATATTGCGGGTTATTTTCATGATGATCGGTAGATTTTTTGTCATAAAATCAACAGATTGCTACAAAAAATTTATAGAAAATATATTTTATTGATACATACTTCATACTTTGGGATTTCCTCTACTTTCAGTCCTTTGATGAATACTATAGAAGGTATACTCAGTCATCAGTAGTAGATTTCAATTCTCAAATAGTTGAATACTAGTTCGAAAGTCAAAACAGGAGATTTACTGCAAAAACAGTTGACCTGGCAACACTGAAGACGGCGCTCCTCTCGTGCGATTCCTTCTACATCTGCAGTGAATTTGTTGGCTTAGCAGTTTAATTGCACACTGCTGCGCGATGAAAGAATGGATATTTTCGCTCGCGGCATTGCAAATAACACTTCGATGGATATTGCGAACTTTGAGGTTATGATAAATTGAGATGCATGTGATAGACTTTCTCAGGGTGATTAATTTTTTAAAATTTTTTTGACATTTGCAAAATTTTTTTCCACTTTGTTTTGAAGCTATACCATTACTGTAAAATATTGCTGTGTTGTCCCATGTCCTAGGTAATTTATAAAATATATGTTAAAATCAAATGAAAAATTATTTTATTTTTTATAGACAGTTGATATTTTATAAGAATAGTCAAATAAAATAGCAAACTGAAATATGCTTTTGTTCAATTGAAGAAGTTGAACTTGATAAAATGATAATTGAATATAAACATTTATCAAGTAAACAGGGTAATTCAAATTCGACCCACACCATTGGGATCTCCTAAACTACAAGAGATACGTCAAAGCTTCAATTGAGGCAAAGGTGAGTTGTTCTTTGCTTAACAAAATACCGTTTTGAAACTTGGAAACTTCCTAGTATTTCCGGAAATATAAAGAAAAAACTGAAAATTGAAATTTTTATTTTTTTTCCAGCGTTATTTGACAACATAGCTCAAAACCAAAAAAATGTTTTCGTTGATACTTTCTTTTAGCTACACGTTTTCAT
The DNA here is from genome assembly GCA_015342045.1 of Leptinotarsa lineolata. Lineage (NCBI taxonomy): Eukaryota > Metazoa > Arthropoda > Insecta > Coleoptera > Chrysomelidae > Leptinotarsa > Leptinotarsa lineolata. Next base: position 6,644 of record WOGR01010604.1, read on the forward strand.
GTTCAGATGCACTACTTCTGGCAATTATCATCAACTTTTTTTCTGCTGTTGTTTTTTTATGCAGAAAAATAGTGCTTCATGTTCTGATTTCAATGAATCATTTCCGGATAGAACATTATTCGGAATTTTGGACAAACACTTGGCTGAGTACAGTGCGTTTTAAAGACCAAGAATGAAATCATGAGCTTGTTAAAAATGCACAAAAAGTATTTCAAGTGTTCGAAATGATGGCCCTCCTCTTGAATACATAAACGAGCTCGTCGTCTCAAATTAAGAACAGCCCTAACAATATCCCTTCTTCTGATAGACCTGAATTGCGTGATAATATTTTCTCTAAGTTCACGCACTGTGTCATATTCTTGCTCTCTATAGATTCTGTTTTTTAGAGTTCCCCACGAGAAAGTATCCACAACTGTAAGGTCAGGTGACCTTGCCGACCACCTCACGGGTCCAGAATTACTTAACCACCTATCAGGAAATCTTTGGTGTCACTATTTTCGCAAACTGCTATTTTATTATGTGGAGGAGCCCCGTTATGCTGAAACCAGCAGCTGTTAAAATTAACAAGGGGATTCGATTCCATATATTCTTTGAATTCGTTGCCCAAGAACCGAAGATAGGTTTCCTCTTTCAAAGTATTAGAGAAGAAATGAGGTCCAACTATTCAGCCGTTATAAATTCCAGCCCACACATTCAAACGAAACTGAACTTGTGGTCTGACTTCTCTGAAATGTCGTGGATTATTTTCAATCCAAATATGCTCATTATTTCTATTAAAAACACCACAGTTAGAAAAAACACTTCCGTCGATCCAAATATTTTTTTTCAAAAAGCTTGTAGGGTCTACCCTATTCGAAAGCCAGCTACAAAATCCCTCTCTCAGGATCACCTGGATGTAATATTTGTGAAATATGTATCTTAAACATTTCAAACCACTTTTTTTGAATTCTCTCCAAACGCTCGTCTGTGGCACATCCATTTCTGCCGAGACTTGATGCGTTGATTTGGAAGGATCTGCATTTATCTAAAAAAGTACCAAAAATAATTATACTTCTTCGAATATGGAAGAAACAATTATTTTATCTCGGCTAATAAGTTATTTCTAATATTTTGTTCAATCTGCTTCCGTTCTCAGCCAAGTGTTCGTCCATAATTCTGAGTAATGTTCTATCCGGTTGTTGTGTTTCCGGATATAATTCAAAATGAATTTGTGCTGTTTCCGTACTATTCCTATCAAATTTGTAATAAAGTTTTAACTTATCTCCTTTTACTTCATTTGAGAAGGAGGACATTTCGATTGAAATATTTGTGCAAACTTATGATGTTTGATGAGTTCTGACAACTAGTGTTTATCAACCAAAATTTTTCGATGGAGTCATGACCATCTCAGATGGAGTTGTTTTTTTTAATACCTGTAGTTTCAGAAGAACAAATCGTAACAAATTATACATTAATGAAATCAGAAAAAATCACTATTTTTTGTATAAAAAACAATATAGCGCCCCAAATAGAAAAAAAAGTTGATGAAGATTGCCAGAAGACGAAACGTCGGATATTAATTCTGAACATGTTTCAAAACAGTGTTTGGTTAAGCATAAAAAAGCGCAACCTTGCTCCAATTTAAGCTTCGACGAATCTTCTATATATAGTACAAGAGATCCCAATGGTGGGGGTCGAATTTGAATTACTCTGAATAGTATTCAAGCGAAGTTTTTCATACAATGCTGCAAAGCTCTATAGTCAACTGCTTCCAGAATTTATAGATTTCAACATATTTAACTTAAAAAAAATAAATTTCTTCTTCTCAACCAAACGTAAGAACCTCTTTGATGATCTGGAATTTTCCATTGTCCATGATTCTATTATTCATATCGAGTAGTATTTCTCTTTTTCTATAATTCATCATTGAGTACCATATATTTATATTCTCAATATTGTTTCAGTTTTGTTTTTTGCCTAATTAATTTTATAATCGATTAAGTAATTGTAGGTTAAGTTGGAAAGCACTGCAGTGACACTTCACGTTATCACATTATAATATATTGTTTTGATAAAATTTTTTAGAAATCTAAGGAAGTCGATTTATTATTATTATTTTGGTGCTTTTTAGATATGTTTGCGTGTTTTATACTTTTTATGGAAGCAGGTAACATATTGAAAAGTTTCCTCCCAATTCTATTTTTTGATTTATAAGTAACAAAATAACACTTTTTGTACTTTATCGCCATAGAATAATGAATATGTAATATTTATTAACATCTTGGTCTGCTTTCACATAATTTTACAAGTAAATATGTAAAATATTGTATCCACTTTTTTCAGGTAGTTAAATTTAGATAGGAACTGATATCTCATCGATTCATATTGTTTTCAGAATATAAGAAGTTTCAATCTGAAAGTAGTTAATCGAATCCACGTGTCGCTGCTTTGTAAACCTTTCACAGTGAAAATCAAAATAAATTTTATTAGTAAGTTCAGAAGGAATAAACCTTTGCAAAAGTGTAGGGTCTTTTCCCACGCATACTTAGTTCAAAAACATTTCATTTCTTTATTGTCAAGCAGTCATCCAAATCGAACACTGTAATCTAATACTGTGTCGAGTGGTCGAATACTCGAAATTTGTATTGGCAGGACTGAATTTCCGTTTTGCCAGGTTTGTGTTGGCTGGACTGAATGTCCGTTTTGCCAGAGAAAAAGAAATCCAGCGAGATTTTTTTTTGGTGCCAGCAGCGAAACGGTTAACATCTCTGTCTTGTGAAAAGTGAAACCTCAAAGCCACGTGGCGCTCTTATACTCGTGTTTGTTAGTCATCGTGTTTGGTGTTAATAAATTTTATTATCAGTTAACGTCGTGTGTTAATAATTCACCTTTCACTCGTCATCCGACAAAAGTAAAAATTAACTAGATAATGTATTCGGCAAAGTCAGTTCTAAGATGCCACATATTTCATAATATCCAGTAGCTCAATTTCATGCAATGGGTGACTAAGCCACGGTCCTCAAATGAAAAAAAATAAACATCTTCATCGAAAATATTAACTAATACTTAGGTGCATCTATTAGAAACTGAAAAATAATCAAACCAAGTTTTCAATTCCAAACAACTTATCATATTTGAGAAATGTAAAGAATCAAAAGCATTCTCTTAGAGGCGAACAAATAAAGTAACTAGTTCTTTCTTTTCATGATTTATATCAACTATGCTGGTGGCCGTGGGTTCTCCGATAATTAGTTAATGAACTGGCTACAGGTTTATTATGAATAAATTGCGTAAACAAAAAATTATCATGGGAGATACTCGTAAATCCATTCGCTACTCATAGTAAAAAAACAACGAGAGAGGTAAATATATGCTTGGTTATTTGGCTCTCTTTTTGATGTAGATAATCCAAAAGGAATAATTGTAGGAGTTGTTCATTCATCATTATTATGAAAAGAGATTCACGACTGTTGAAATATAAGAAAAAACAAAGTTATTGACTTTATTAAGATAACTTTTTAAAGAATAATACAAATTGATGAACATCTGAATACTAATAGCTGAAATTTCTTTTTATACTCTGTTTTCTATTAGTAAAAATTAATAAATGCTCATTATGAATGCAAAACGCTAACAGAGTGCTCCAACAATATTTTGTGATTTTGTTATGATTTGCAACAGCTCGTATATGCAGATTTGTGATACTTCACCAAGTCCACCCTTTTTTTTGTATAGAAAACGGGTCGCACACAAAATATTTTAGAGCAAAATAATTAATCGGCTTAATTGAGAAGTTTAACGAATTTGGTCGAGTTTGTGAGGAAATATCAAGCGCAACAGTTCTTGTCTCTTCATTTTTCTCGATTGTGTTATCTCAAATATGGATGACATATAATAGAAGGTCGCCTGTTGATCTTTGTTTCCGAAAGCCATATCGATGATCGCTCAAGATTTTAAAGCCTTCCAATCATTTAAGGATATGATGGTTCACGGCTTTCTCCATGATTATTGACATCACTGATAGCAAAGCGACTGGTTTATAGGGAAAACCCCTCTCTTGTAAGACAGGTTGAAAAGTCTGCAAAATACTGGTGCGAGTTCATTGGCGCAATTTTAAGTAGAGGAAAGTTTATACCTCCCCAATTTGCATCTACCCCTTCTGCTCTAAAAAAAAATTGTTCGTTCCGTTAACCAGCTGACGATCGTCAATCCTCAGAAGTCTAAACTTGTGCGAG
>WOGR01010605.1:0-10857 GCA_015342045.1 Leptinotarsa lineolata
GCGAGACGAATATCGTTCGAAAAGAGGAGGAAAAATGGATAAATATCGAGATTTTTCTCTTCGAACTCCGCAGACTATCCAGACCACTCTGTCAAGATGGTTGTTCTGATTATTGAAGTCCTTGGTGGAATGATGCCCTCTCTATTCTCGAATCTTGAAATCATACTGGCTTGCCGCACTAAGGCAGAAATCTTAGCTGGACAGATGCAGAAGGCTGTCATTCTTGGCTCACTGCGCATGCTCAGGGCACATGATTCTTGGACCCAATATCACTTACCCCACGGTGTGGGGAGTGGTCGTTGGTTGATAATGCTGGCGCGTCCTCCCGAATATATCGGGGCTTCGTGGAATAGGGCGTGACCAGCGCATATCACATAAAGACAATCTTAGAGTTGTAAAGGAAACTGTCAACACAATAAAATAGATTTTAAAAATAATTAAAAATTGAAATGAATAATGCTATAGTAAAATGAATACAGACCTAAGAATTAGTAGTGTATAATAATAACAAGAAAATTAATATTAAGTTGTCATTGCTTTCACCTTGCGCCCCACAAATCAACAAAAATAGACAATGACTACAGGAATTTCAACCGATCAAAAACCCACGTCGCTGCCGAACCAATCCGCGAGTGTTGGAAATATGGGAGCGGTACGAAAATATTTCAATCAAGAACTCCAACAGGCACAAAGAGAAAAAATGTTAGAAATACTGCATTTAACGCTAGAAGAAGAACTGGAGAGTGATGCTTTCAAGCATATCACATATAAAATGGGGGCCAGTGAAAAAAACTTTTGGGAAAAGTGATTCCTCGGAAGATTTTGGAGGCCCTAGAAAAATAGGGCTGTACCTATACAGAGTGAGAAGGCATGTTACTCTTGACAAAAATAGAAAATCATATAAAAGCCCAAGATTCTTTTAAAGGTGCAGAAATAACGGTAAAAGAATTTCCTACATAAGAGAGTCAGAACAAATGTTTCATGTTCGGGATTGATTATAAATTCAAAGATATTATTTAAAACCCTGCAGTATGGCCCAAATCAGTAGCATTTCGTAGGTTCAACTTTTGTAAATTCAATCAGTACAGCACTAGTGCAGAGGATTCTCAATAATAAAAATTAAATATTGAAGAAAGTTCTTCACAACTTGAAGACAATTTAGAGATATTGGTCTTATGCACCAAAACATGCAATCCATTTGTATGTGTTACTGAGCATTGGAAATCAACTACCCAACTGGAATGTATTGGAATAGAAAAATTCAATCTAGCAGCATCCTTTTGTCGTACAGAAAACAAACATGGGAGAAGTGCTATATATTGTAAAAATGGAATAAACTATAAAAGTTTAAAGGATATTTATCTAAACTGTCGGTTGAAGGAAATTTCGAATGATCAGGTATTGAAGTTTTCCTTTCTGATAAAAAATGATAGTTGTATCTTTATATAGACCTTGTGGAAGTTCAATGAGTATAGTTTTTGATAAATTTGAATATCTGTTAACGAAAGTCATAAGTGATAATAAATTAGTTTTTATAGCAGTTGATAACAACATTGAACTGAAAGAAAATAATGAAAAATCAAAACTATTAGCTCTAGCTAGCTCCTTTGATGTGTATAAAGTTGTTGATGAATATACACGCATAACAAAAAATTCCAAAAGTTGCATTGACAAAATCTTTACAAATTATAGGGGTACTTACGTTACAAAAGTACTTGAGACTCGTGCTTCAGATCATACAGCCCAAATGATTACATGTAAACTCAATCTGCGAAACTCAACGAAAGGTACCCACAAAAGATGTTTCACAGAGGAAGTCATAAAATAATTTTTCGGGCAGAGGTATATGAAATACAACATGAACAAGTAAACAAACAATGGGTGATGTTCATCAATAACTATATAAATATTTTCAACGAATGTTTTCCAATCAAATACATACATTTTCGTAAAACAAAAATTATTCGATTTCTAAAATTAAGGAATGCAAAAGTAGGTTAGATACATTATCATGTCTATCCAAAAGGAATGAAAATATCAAATACGAATACTTGAAAACAAAAACTGAGTATGACAAGTTATTAATAACGTCAAAACAGGATTATAAAGAGATGAAAAATTCTGATAACCAAACAAAAAGTATGTAGCGTATTTGCAACGAAATTACCGGCAAAGTTTTGACATACAGGGTGATCCAATCGATATATCGAATGAATTCAATTATTATTTCAGCAAAAATATCTTCAAAATTAGTTAAGAGTAATAAATGAACATTTTACTCGTGAAGTAGTGGAAAACCCCCAGTCGATGTGTGTTCAAATGATGTGACTGCAATGTCAAATAAATTGAAGAGTAAATATTCAAACAGAGAAGATGAAATTCCAACTTGCTTGATAATAAAATGCACAATAGTAATTAAAGATATTTCAACACACATAATTAACAATTCCTTGAATTCTGACATTTTTCCTTCGCAACTCAAGCTTTCAGTTATACAACCATTATAAAAAAATTGGATACAAATTGTATTGAAAATTACAGACCCATTAGCTTACTCCCACGTTTCTCCAAATTGTTTGAAACCGCAATGTACAATAAAGTTTTACAGTTTTTTTATGAGTGTAATATCTTCAGTGATAATCAACATGGCTACAAAAAAAATCAACACAAACGGCAATCAGGTTATCTCCCAATATACACAGAACATAATTGGTCTGATGGAAAAACGGCATCTAGTTCTGGGTATGTTTCTTGACCTGTCAAAAACATACGACTATCTGGATCATAATATCTTGTTAATCAAATTAGAGAAATGCTCTAGAATGGGTTCACTCATATTTAGAAACAGAGTCAGTATCACTGAAGACTCGAAAAACTTCAAATCTGATATCATAAAAACATCTATAGGTATACCGAAAGGAAGTGTAGCGGGCCCACTATTATTCGTTATATTTATGAATGATTTATGCAAATTTAAATTATTAGAAAATCAATTTATATCTATATATGCTGATGATACAAGCCTTCTGGCAGGGTGAGACATATCCGGAGATGTTCTGACAGGGTGAGACATATCCGGAGATGATGGTAAACTATTATAACATTTTTCAAAATACAAAAAATTGGTTGAAAGCAAATAAGTTAGTATGGAACGAGTCTAAAACTAAAGTAATACTATTTGTGAACTATTTAACAGCAGAGGAAAAATCAAATGATATATCATTTATCAATATTACTTTTCAGTTATTGCATGACCCCAAGTTTTTGGGTGTTCACATTGATGAATGGCTGAACTTGCCATATAGAGAAAATCTCTTCGAAGCTTGAAAAAGTGTCCTATGGACTAACAATAATCAGTAAAGTAAAAAAGCAAGCAGCGTTATCTCTTCATTTCACAAATTTTTAATCTGTCATAAGATATCGAATAATTTTTTGGAGATCCAATCATACAAATAGAATATTTGTTATTCAAAAAAGAGTAATGAGAATAATCAATTACAAACATTATAAGGACTCTTGTCGAACGGTTTTTAAGAATAATAACATTTTTTAATGTTTGATGTATTTGTTCAAAAATAGAAACTTTTTAATCTAAATGCTACAGAAACGAATATAACACTAGGAGGCATGACCTCATTTATCCATATCATACATTGAGACTCACTGAAAATCTCACTATTATATGACAATGAAGTTACCAGTACTTGTTAAACGCTCTGCTAGTAGCAACCAATTTTAAAAAAAACATCAAAAAGATACTTATAGATCTAGAACCCTATTGTGTTGAGGATTTTTTAAAACATCAGTTTTGAAACATCATTGTGTGTGACGTCATTTTAATACATGTAATTATTTTCTATGCAAATAGTTGTAGCATTCTAAAATAAACATTATGATTATTATTATCATTACTAGATGTTACAAGGTCCCTAAAGTGTTGTGTATGATCCAATATCAGCGCTGTTACGATCCTATCAGTGATACTAGTCGGGCTCATGAATGTTCAGTTTTCACTGTAAGCAGATAACTACATGAAACCACAGCCCATACACATTGCATCTATAATTCAATACGAGACACACTGTTTCGACCTGGCAGAGGTTTCATCAGTGGTGGCCTATGATGGGGGCTATGACAGTCAAAACAACACAGATCAAGATAATGCTTTTGGGCTCTGCAGAAAAAAACAGAAAGTGATATCTCATTCGGCAGTCGATGTCCAAGTATGGCTTTGCACTGAACCGACGTCAGGACACTTGTTTATCTATCGTTTTCGTAGAAAATCATCAATTTAATGAAAATGAAATAGTTTTGCATTCCACCTGGTTTCATTGAGTATAATTTATATTTTTTGTTGTTAATTATTTATCTTTTTTTATTCCCTCTATAAACATGTATTGGTATTATTAAGCCGGTCACTCACGTACAGTTTCAACTGTTCAGTAACAACTGTCAGTTAAAACTGTACGTATGTGGGTAATAACTGACAGTTCAACTCAACTGTTCAGTGTAACTGAGAAATTTAAAATTTTTATATTTTTAACTGACAGTTTCAACTGAAGTAAACGTGTGTGGGGGTTTAACTGTACCGTTCTCAGTTCAACAGAACCAAGTGATAGTTGATTTTATTGCAATATATAGATCTAAACCTTGCCTTTGGCAAGTTACTAGAGACTACCATGATCGCACCAAAAAAGATGCTGTCTACAACAAGCTGGCGAAGAAATTACAAGAAGTAGAACCTGACGCGGAAAAGAAATCTGTTTTGTCAAAAATAAACAGCTTAAGATCCGCTTTTCGCAAAGAAAAAAAGAAAGTTGAGGCATTAAAGAAGTCTGGAGTATCTGCAGACAGCATTTACAAGCCGGTACTTTGGTAATACGACCTGTTTGATTTCCTACATGATCAAGACCCCCCCAAGAACATCAAATTCAAATCTGGACAGTGAAAATGATGAGGTAAGAAAAACACGATATAAAGTATGTATGTATTTATATTTAATGTGTATTTATTTGTTTTTTAAAATGTGATTGCTTTGTCATTGGACTTTGCCATCATTCATGAAGTAGTTCATGAAAGTATTTCTGATTTCTTTTGATCATGTTTGATTGGTAACTATCGTAACCCATAGAAATAACAGACCCGTCATGACTATTTTCTTGATACTTACACTGCGCAGGGGCGTCAGTACTAGATTGATGTTCAATCAAAAAATTATGCAAAGCACATGTAGCCCATTACTACCCTCTCCACATTCGATGGTTGTAAATTAATTGGGGACTGAAAGATGCGAAACCGTGCTGCAAATATCCCAAAAACGTTTTCGACAATGTGCCTTGCTCGAGATAATCGGTAGTTATAAACCTCTTTTTCGGCTGAATCTAATAGTGCTTGTCTAAATGGCTTCAAAATATACGTTGTGAGAGGAAACGCGTCGTCCGCAACGAAGACATACGAAACATTCTTGAAATTCTCAGTAACATCGTCTCAAAGAAAGATGTGTTCTGAAGAACATAGCCATCGGAAATCCGTCCATTTGTTCCAAAATCCACCAGTAAGAATCGATATTGTGCGTCAACTATTGCTAAAAGCACCATACTGTGTTTTCCCTTGTGATTGTAATAATAAGATCCAGAGTTTTCAGGGGGAATTATATCAATGTGTTTCCCATCCATAACACCGATGCAGTGTGGAAAATGCCATCTTTCACCAAACATAGTCGCAATCTCCTTTCATTTATCCTCTGAGCTGGGAAACTGAAACAATGACGGAACAATTAATATTAAAAATTAGTTTTTTTATATTCAATATTTTAAAAAATTTTACAATATTTTTTATTTCTTAAGGGATCGGCCAACAATTTACTTCCATTGAAGAAGATGTGAACGAGGATGAAGAATCATCTAAATCAATATATGAGGTTACTCCAGCAAAATAAACACCAATATCAAGGCCTGGTTGTAACAGAAAAAGAAAGACAAATAATGACATGTCAGCAGAACTGCTGACTTCATTGCGTGACCACTTCAAAACACCTAGGGATCAACCAGGCCGTTTTGATCTGATGGGAAAAAGTGTTGCTGAGAGGTTAAAAGGCCTAGAAAAACGCGTGGCCCTCATTGCAAAACGAAAAATAAACGACATGCTATATGAGGCAGAAATGGGTTTTCAAAGTTCATCAACAAGTCAGATCCCTATTAATATTACCCAAAGTACAATATCTTCTACGGAGATTCTTAATTCATTCAGTGAAATGTATAACAGCGGAAATGGACAATTCTTCTTTTCTCACGACACCACAGAATCCTCTTATTTTCCTCATTATAATGGTATAAAAAAATTTTGGTAACAAAAAAATCAACTTTGATTTGAATTGAACAATAAAAGCAGTTTGCTAACAAAATAATGTTCTACTTCCTTTTTATTTATTTAAAATTATAAAATATGTACATACCTCAATATACTTCCGCAAAACTTTGTACTAGGCGTTACATGTTTCTGGGATAATTTTTCCAAGCGCTTGGAAAGATATTCTTGTAGAAAATTTTAGGCATTCATAGGACCGCCCTGTTGCTAGAAATCTCAATGTAGCAGTTAATCTTTCGTGTGGAGAAATTGCTCTTCTCATGACTGTATCTTGCTTTATAATCAAAGGGGAAACCAACGAAAGCAGTTTTTGGTACACTGATTGAGTCATGCGCAAATAATTGAGGAAATCTAATGGTTCTTCACTTAATTCTTGTAATAAACTAATGTGGGAAGATACATTTAGTTGTAATAACCACTTCTTGCACCACTGTTTACGCTGTTTTTTTTTTTGGAAAATTACAAAAAGTACACAGAGAGCGGCCAAACCGTCCAGCTTGTTCGAATCCATGTTAAAAACTGAAGTATTGAACTGCACGTGTGTGTACATCTCAGTTCACAGTTGAGTCTGTCAGTTATAACTGACCAGTTGAAACTGACAGTTAAAACTGTACGTGAGTGGCCGGCTTTAGGGCTATTAGGTATCCTTTTTTGCTGAACCTTCAAACATAATCTGCAAACAGTTTTTTACCAGATTTTATTTGCGATAGTTCATACATTTCTTTATATACAATTAAAATATGAATAAATGAGTACAATAAAATCTACTAATTGGACGAAAACCTAAAACTAATAAACAAATATCACCACAAATCAAATCAATCGTTAAATATATTAATACTTATAGTTACATATGTATAAGGGAAATGCAGAATCAGTGCCAAGAAAAATAGAAAGGTTAGGTTGAAATTTGCAATACGCGAGAGTTTGGCACTACTCGTAGAATTTCTGGGTGAAATCAAAAAATAAATAAAATTAAAATATATACAGTATAACGATGGAATATATCTTTAAATATTTATATTGCCAACATATCTTAAATACTATGATACAGAAATAGAATAATGAAGGTCCCGATATCATTACATGGCGTACCTACAGTGAATTTTTCAAATCAACAAAATAATATTGAATATCATGCCTCAAATCATCAATAGAAACAAATCATTGACTGTGATTTGAATAACAATTAAAGAAAAAATAAAGATCACGAAGAATGTGTCACTGCAAGAATCATAACTGCAAAGGATAACTCTATATTTCAGGACCGACTAGTGATTTAAACAAAAATGAAAACCGAAGTTACTCTATATCCATAACCAACTTCAGTAAAATTCAGTTTTTCGGACTCATGCTAGTTTAAAAAAAAATTGATCAGACCTACGTATTTTTATAAGCCTATCACGAAACTCACTTCCGGTAAATAACCTAATGCTTTTTTCATGATCGCATGATACGAATTTTTATCCACCTGCCATTTCCATGATAATAATTATAGAGTTTTCACTGGTACAAGTAACTGATGATGCTACAGTGTAGCGAAACGCATTTTAAATAAAATTTATTGTGAAAATTTTATAATTGTTATCATCAAGTAACGGGTCAGTGTAATCATAATTTGCCATTTCCCTTTTTTTTCCATACAATACAATCAGTTTATCAAAATTGTATCTCTTTCAGTAAACTACCTACTTTTATGAGCACAATTGTTCATGAAAGTAAATAACACTAATACAAAGGACTTTTTGTTGTGTTTATTGGCAATTTCACAACATTAAACTTGAAATGAATGCGACGTTGTCAAATATATTAGAAATATAATTGATATTGAAACAAAATCTAACCTATAACCTTACTTAGCCAAAGATAGATTCAACTGGCACAACTTGTTAAGAATATGAGTACATCTATATTTTATTTGCTAAGCGTGTCATGCTGCCACCTAGTATCATTAGTTAGGTATTTATTCTGTTTATTATATTCTGTGATTCATTAGTAAAAGACTGTTATTTGTTCTTATAATATTTACAATGAGATGTTTTTCCTGCAAGCGCAGTTTGTTGATGTTATTGAATAAATATATTGATAATTATCCACGCCTCAATCATTCAATACAACTCACACTTGATAAACATTGCATTCCTAATAAATTTGCAAAATGTGATTTGTTTTTTCAAGTAACAGGTTAATTTCGTCGTATAGAAAATTGAGTGAAATTTTTGAAATTTGGAAACATAATTTTCATTTCTGTACTTTGAGCTTTCATGATATTACCAAGAAAATAATTACAAAAACTTTAGTAAAGCGATTTTATCATCTAGGATGCAATTCCAAAAAAGGGTTATTTTGGTGAAAAACGAGTTATTATTTTGAGAAAATATTGAAATAGATCAACAAAGTTCTGCAGCATGCGAAAGCGAAGGTATCATTTTGAGAGTTTTTATTACTGAATAGTCGATTTTTCGACTTATGAGTGGCTGTATCTCCTAAAGCAAAGTGAAAAGTTAGCACTCCGGATTCATGATCGGCAAAAAACACTTTGGTCTGTTTTTTTTTAAATCAGTGGGAGCCCGAACAATGAATATTCACTCTAATTTTAACAAATTAAGCGACAACATTGCAACACTAGAATTTTATATTAGTTATTGTTTTTAACACTTGTCCCTAATTAGATTGGGAAAGTTTTGTATTTATAAAAAACCACCTTGGTAGTACCTATAGTTTAAATACATACAACTTTCAAGTCCATTTCAAAAGGAACAAAAAATAACTACACACTTGAATATCACCTTAAACCATATAGGGCCCCTGTAATTGAACATTTTTAATAAACTGTGTTCGAAAATTAATAGACCTAAACTCAGGTGACCTCGAAGTGATCTTAGATAAAATTTCCAGTAAATGTAAACTGGATTGAAGCATTACAAACAATAATCTATTTAGTTGAGAAGTTCAAGCTAATTACTTTATGTTGTGAATTGTTACAGACAAATAAACGCTGTGAAAAATCAGTCAATTTATTTTACCCGACTGAAATAAAAAAAGAAAAAAATCGTTTGAGGCAACATAGAGGAAAAGAAAATTCAAAGTTGATCAAATTGAAGACATGTTAGTTGTGGTCTATTCAGCACGTGAACACAATTTGAATTGTTCCCCGACAGAAATTACTATAATTACTACTGTGAAGTCATAACTCTTCAGCATTTGGGTACTTCAAAGTTGCAATTAATATCAGAAATGAGGAAAATCCTTGCAGGTACAAACTTTCCATTACTGATGATGGTTGGACACAATTTGGATGACACTATCGATGCAGTTCCACCAGTCCAATTAAAAATGCAGTCTCCTTTCTATCCTGAAGATGAATAAAAAATGAATGAAAAACAAAAGAAGTTTTTGCTCTAGTCAGAATTAGGAAACTTTTTGAAATTAAATTATAAATTAATGTTAACCTGTCACCTAATACCCGAGTGAGTGCCGAAAATGTCTCCCAGCCTTCATACAGTTTATCTTCGAAGTGTTGTCATGCATTCTGTGTTAATTCATGACTTCTATTTGTTATATTCAAATATTCATATTGGTATATTTTTATTGTTATACATTTTGATTTTTCTCACTTTCTCATAAAGAATTGTTTATTGGAAATGAAGTATATTTATCTGTCTATTTTGATAACTACATTCACAACATCGATCAACATCATCATCATCATCAACAAATAGCATAGCAGAGGGGATAGTACACTTTTTTATTAAAAGCCTCTGACAAGTTTCCTGATTTTTTTATGTGAGAATATTTCTGAATTCTCACGGAATGTGACTTTATAGTCACAGCCGGTGTCTAAAAAATTGTCCGATGTATCCGGGCTGCAGGTTGTTTCACCAGACGTTTCGTCTGCTACTGCGGCAGGCATCAATGACGATGCGCTAATAGTCGAAGCGATCTACTTTGCTGCGATGCGTAAACTGAAAATGGTCCTGGTGCATTTGTACCTATAATGGGACTAGGTGTCAAGACGACCGACTTGTTGCTAATGATAAAAACCGTACTTTTACCAATGATTCTGTATGCCTGCACTGCCTGGGGCCAGTGCGCACAACATACAGAAAAAAAATCCAAACGTTTATGAACGCGTGCGTAAGGGCCGCTGTAAACGCTCCGAGGAATGTACCCAACAGGTATATATTCCGAGACCTAGACCAGAACAAACAATATGTGGACGTGTATATGGGAGAACAAGCAGAAAGCGTGTTCGATAGAATCAGATCGCACAACAATCCAGCGCTACGCGATCTACACGATGCGTTAAACAGGGATGACCCCAGATTCCGAGAAAGGGATAAACATAGAAGGCCAACAAAACAAGATGAGAGACCACCTCCGAGACTCGCTGTCAGGCGATTCCGGTAAGTATAACACTTTTTTGAAGAGATAAACTCTCTTTCAGGTTCACCGAGAAACACTCGACCGCGATCTTTCAAAACAATAGTC